>JAPSGF010000034.1:1397251-1472666 GCA_035772895.1 Perdix hodgsoniae
GAAATAGCAGAAGGGATTTAACGTAAAGATTTGGTGAAGGTTTGGGCAGCAAAAATGGCTTAGCTCTGCATAGGGCATGGTTCCTTCCCCACAGGAGGACTTGTGCCAACCTTGTTACTGCACTGCGTCTGGAAAATACTGGGGAAAAAAAAGACAGAGCCTTTGAAAAATGCTCTAGCAAACTTTAGGAGGCAGAATAACAAAAGGGCCAGGTATACACTGTTGTGATGGATAGGGATAAGCCAATGCTTGCTGACTGCCTTCAGGTCATTCCCAAATCAGGTAGAACAGCTGCAGAAGGGAAAAAAAAAGGAAAAAAGGAGAAGAAAAAAAAGAAAAAGAAAAAAGAAAAAAAGGGGGGAAAAAAAGAAAGAAAAAAGCAAAGCAGGATAAAACAAAAGAAAACAGATTTTCACCCACTGTGATCATCACCTTATCCAGGCTTAGCACTGAAGGATGGCTTCCTGGAGTGAAAGAAGAAAGATTTCAGATTGCACAAAGGAATATTAATAGGAGTAATATATGAACTTAAGAAAGAAGAAGAACAAGGATGAATATAACTTCCTTTAGGTGAGAACAGATGGATCATGGAATAGTCCAAGGAGTAACTAATGGGACACTGATGCTAAACGAACAAAAGAGACAATTAGTAGCTGAAGTAAAATCTAGTGAACAGTATATAATTGTAAGAGCAGGGCAGTCCTACAAAATGAGCTGAGTTTCATTATAAATAGCACTTGCACAAGTTATATTTTAATATATTCAAATACAAGAAAATGGGTCAGTTTTGTAGAATGAGATTTCATTTTAACAGTCTCTAGCTATTACAGTAAGAGGTCACAACAGTCACCAAACTGAACACTTGTTTCCAGTACTATTAAGTATGGAAAAAAACTCATCGGAACATTTGAAGTGAAAACAGAAAAATTGTAAAGCAGTAGTAGCGTGGCTTTGCTTGGCATTAATGAGAACATCACTGTCAGTTCCGCTGTCTATGCTAAAGGATATTAGAAAAGGCTGACAAGAGTTCTGTGAAATAGTCATATTCAGGAAAAAAACCCAGCAACAACAACAACAACAAAACTCAGTATGTTTTCAGCCAGAGGATAAAGGAGTTTGATTTCCTGAGTATATTCAAGGGAGGGCTAAGAGGTGATTTGCTCACTGCATATTAGCACTAGCTTTGAGAGACCATTTTCAAGTGAAGGCTCTTTGTTCTAGCTGATAATCTAAAATTTAGTGGCTGGAATTATCATCTACTTTTATATTAAAATAACTTTTCACAGTGGTTAGTTATTGAGGCATTTAATGAATTCTTCATCACTTAAGGTCTTCAAATGAAACCTAGATGGCTTTCTAAAGGACAGGTGTTCCATCTCAATCAGGACTTACAGACTTGATTCAGATGTTAACAAGAAATGTTACCCAATCTGTGTTGTGTTTAAGGTTAGAGATAACATCTCCTCTAGGAAAGTTCCAAGTCCATTGCAAGTATACAAAAGCGGAAGTAATTTCTAAGCATTCTCATATAGAGGGAATAGTAAGCAACAGACTTCACTGGGTTTTAAAAACTTTTGGAAAGCTTATTTTCGTTGTTTTGAACCTCAGAGATGCAGAGTGGGAATGCAGATTCATCTGGAATAGTTTTCTGTTAAATGGGAAGTGATACATGCTTTACCTATACAGGATGATGCAAGTTTTGGATCAAATGCACGTCTTATGTTATTACATGAAATTCTTGGACTAGCCATTTCAGGTTCAGGAACAAAATAATCTTAAAAAAATCTTAACAAAAAGGAAACCTGGATGTCAGTCCTTATATTTTGTTAGAAGGAAAAAGCATTCTCTTGTAAACCCATCAAGAACCTTGATTCCAAGTAATGACATGAGCTGAGGTGGTTGTAATAGTTGTAGATAGCAAATGCTCATCATTAACTATAAGGACATACCTAAGGAGCTGCGTAATCCAAACAGCACCAAGTCATGACGACAGTCCACTTGCCCAATTTCTTTCACTTTTTTTTTTTTTTTTTTTTTTTAAGAAAGCAGATGCCAGAGGTGCTGCTTAAGAAGCTCTGAGAGGAAAGAGCCATCCGTTCCATCAGCTTTATAATAAATGGGTGTGTAAGAGGAGACTAGCCATAGGGCAAGCATTTGGAGGTGAGATATTGAGAACACCTGCTCCTCCCTCAGCGCACTCGTGATTAAACACTTCACTTAGTGCATGAACTCAAATGTGTTATGTTAAACTGGGGTCAGAAGGCACAATGTAATTACGGTGTTATTAATATTACAGAGGCCACGGTGGATTGAAATTATGTTGGGCATGACTATGCGTGAGTGAGAGAGGGAGTAAATCTCCTTGGGGAAGGAATTACATTTTGGGTGGAGATGATGAAGAATGTTTTACTGGAATTCTCCAGATCCATAATAGCTGCATTTCTCTTCAGAAAAACACATTAATCTTTACATCGTTCTTCTAACTTCTGTCAGTATAACCCAGAAAATATATAAATATATTTTAAAAAGGAAACTCTTTAATTGAATCAACTATTTTTTTAAATGTATTCTGATTTCTTGACACAATCTGCAGAATTTCTTGAAATGATCTTTCCACGATGTCCCCTTGAGAAATACCTATGACGTATTTCTCACCCAGAGGCTGAATTGCTGTGGCTATTTCTGCCTGAAGAAGTCATGAAATACAAACAGACTCCAAGCCTTGGAACTAGCTTACGCATAAACATTGTTAATAACTCTCAGTCATTTCATGATGTGAAGTTAAATCTTCAGCTTATTCTGTTTTAAGTATATATATTTTTTTTAATTCAAGGAGCAAGGTTTAAAGATTAAATTTCATGTTTTGTTTTGTTTTTTTTACAATTGCATAAGTTGGAGCAGGTGCTTCTCAAACACTGAGTGGGAATAAATGTTGGGGTGTAGAAATCTAGATGTGGAGCAATGTTTAGTTATGGAACCAAGAGCAATTAAGTAAATACTGATTCATGTACAGGGAGTGCTGCTTGTCATTCATTTTTCTACAATATAATTAGATTTGGGAATCTTCACATTACAATTTTATGCGTGTATGCTTTAAACAAATCTTCTTGATTCCAATGAGTAAAATCAAAGAACATTAATTTCGAGAATATCTTTTTTTGTTTGTTTGTTTAGAAATAAAATAGCAAAATACACTAATTTGCTCTCAGTGCTGATATGTCTGTCTGTACACTTTTGAACCTGTAAAAGTAATCCCACATTAAATTTGTGGCCTTTATTTAAGACAGAAAATAAGTGTTGAATTTGCAGTATTTCATCAGCTTTAAAATTCATTAAAATGTAAGTATTTATGGCATACCAAAGTCTCAAAATAAATAAAAATGTAGCAAGAGGGTCTCCATAAATAAGGCAGGAAAGTGCAGCTGCTCCCATTATAACAGTAAAGCTAGTAATTCCTTACCAGAAAATTTTACCAAAGATCACCTACAGATATTGAATATATTTGTATTCTGCTGCCCTTATTTATCTTGAGAAGCCTTTAACATCACAATTTTTTTATACAAGACAATTACTGTAAAGAGTGAGATGCCACATGTCCCTTGTAACCTGCAATCTGTTTCTGACTGTAATCAGTAGCAATTACTATATGGAAAGGGAAGTATAAAATATGGCATATAGTACACTTCATCCTGAAAGGCTGAAGTCACGAATCTTTCTATCCCTTACTTAAAAAGAAAGGAGATTATGATTAATTTTGAAGGGTTGAGTAATGCTTTTATTGGAATTAGAAGAAGAAATTTCTTTTCTGATACTTACCTAGGTTTGCTTTAAACAACTCCCTCTGGCATTGTGCTACCCAGTCCAATTTCTTAATTCGTATATATTTTTTAAATTTTTGTTGGTTTTGAAGCTTAGCCTTTTTAGATTAATTGAAAGGTCACTTGTTCATGTATTATAAGATAGGTTGTGATGTCTGCAATCAATGCCATATGCTACTGATTAAAAGGCTCGCTTTAAATTGCTCAAGATTGTGTTTGCCAGAAAAAAAAAAAAAAAAAAAATCATTGTTAGATGTCAGCCAGATTTTAATTTTCTAACAGAAATTTTTTAGTTAAAATAGTGACATTCTTTCCTTCAGTGCCAACAGAGAAAAATACCCTATTTTTTTTAATATTAAATTGTCAATATGTTTCTTTAAATTGAAAAGCTTGCATGTTACTTAGCTATTGAACAGGAACTGGAAAACTCAAAGATTGCTGTCTTGTCCTGTTCTATTTATTCCGCCTGTCCCAATTATCCCAGGCTTGGATGGGTTTTGAATTTCAAATTTTAAAACAGTTACTCTTAAATAACTCATGTTCTATAGAGCACAGTGGATGCATTCTTAATATTCCATCCAGAAACAAGGAATAAAGTATAGAAAACTGGAATACTGGGTCATAGTTGCAAAAGAGGGTGGTGACGCATTAGAACCTAAAATAGGTTACCTAACAAGGTCGTGGGTGCTCCATCCCTGGAGGCATTCAAGGCCAGGCTGGATGTGGCTCTGGGCAGCCTGGTCTGGTGGTTGGTGACCCTGCACATAGCAGGGGTTAAAACTAGATGATCACTGTTGTCCTTTTCAACCCAGGCCATTCTATGATTCTATGATTAGGCAGTGTCAGAATGGAAATTACCCATACAGTTAACAAGCTCCTTGTGCTTATACAGTAGTGTTCAATTATATAACACTCCCTTTTTCTTTTGGTCAACATTTAAAACATGCAGAAAAAATAAATTAAAACAGAGTAACAGTTTGTCTTTTCATTCTTCTTGCAAAGCCCTTCTGTATTAATCCTTCTTTACAGTATTCTCACACACCCCCACCATATGAACTTTTTCCCTGTTCTTCGTACATACAATTGTGCAAAAAAGCATGAGAATTCATATCTACAAATTTCCTCACATTTGACAAAACTCAAAGAATTTGTCAAATAAGCACCCATGTTTTCCCCTGAACCAGACAAAACTATTGGCGCCAATATACCTTTTCCTCTCTGTTATGCAGATAATCTCTTAACACTGTGCTGTTCTTATGACACATCTGAAACTCAGTGTAGAGTTTTATAATTAATTTTGTCAGGAATTTAGTTGATACCACCAACGTTCCATCAATGTTCCACCAACATTAGAGAACAAGACTGCAATAAATACAGAAATGATAAACTATTGTATACAATTAACTTGTTCAAAAACTCCACAGATTAACACAGCTACAAAGCTGGCAATCCTCTAAATCAAACCAATATTCTCTGACATTTAGTTGAGCTTTCAGATAATGCTGCGTCTGTTCTTGAAGCAGTTAGAACACCCCCCAAAAAAAGAAAATCACCTCCCAGCAGAAGGACTCTCCTCTGGAGGAATACATTACAACTTAGTAGTTTAATTTAGAATAAGATGTTCACATCAATATATGAACTTAATGCTAGGAAAGAAAAAAAAACAACAGTATGCATCTGTGCATAATAATGAAATCTTTACAGAAAATAATCAAGCAATTTTAATTTACACTGGAAGATTATATATTCAGGGCAATACAGTCACAATTTTCTACATTAAAAAAAACCAACACCCTCTTTATCTTAAAAGTCTCTAAAACCGTCATCATCAGAACTTCCAGTATAAATATCAAGTAGAACTAAATCTTAAAATGATGTCATTTTGCATGGCTGAAAACTGAACAGGTATTCTCATGACCACTGGAGTGAGTTCTCACGGGGGATGAATAAAGGTCATCAACCTGCTTCAGAAAGATCTGCTGCAACCATGACCTCTCCATCATAGTATTCCAGGGGTACACACAGAATGCATGTGCCAGACAACCTTGGAAGCTCAAATTCTTAGCTCAAAAGTCTGTAAAATGCCCTAGACTCAATAGGTGCATTGTTCTTCTGACCCACTGTAACTAAGGATACAGTTTCATGACCCGTTTAAATCAATCTGTAACTGTGCCATGTTGAAAGGAGTAGGGCTATCTCTAGCTCCTATCCAAAGCATATGCTCCTGCTTCTCCTTTGCAATCAGCCATGAGGACTACACAGCTGTAGATCAATCTTTAGCAGAATTAATTCTCAGCATGGCCATGAGGAAATTTGGAAATAAGAGTTTATATATTTCTAGGTTAATTTCTAGCCTAATTGGTTTTACCAGAAGTAAAACTGCAACAGTACTTCTGCGTCAGTACTATTGACTTCCTTCATTTCTGCAGGTGCTAACAATCACTGGGTCTGTGGGTTTTGGTTTTTTTTTGTTTTGTTTTTGGGTTTGTTTTTTTTTAATGCATTAGGTATTGAAAGAAATTAAATAACCTCCACACTACAGGTGTTAACTCTTTTTTTTCCTGAAATCCAACCAAATGACAACTAGGTGAGCTGAGGTAATCTTGTGATTTTTCACTATTTCTCATTTAGGGTAACTTAGTGCTAACTTGCTGCACTGGTATGGTTTAGGGACTGTTTATCTAGTGTAGCCTGTGTAGGGATGAGCTATCAGTCTGAGGACCAGGAGGCAGGGTGCAACCTGCAAACCTGCATTGTTTCCAACATCATCGTCTCTAACGTGGAATTTGCTGTTTCTTCTTCAGAGGTGGTGATGGGAACATATGCCCTGCAGCACATCTGCTGTTGCCAGCAGTATCACTTGGAAATTCTGTTCCTGCAGAACAGCCAATATTGTACACAGCAGCACAGATGAAACCACACTGTTTGCCTCTTCAAATGTAATAGTTTGATTCAGTCCTCTATTCCCGTTCTGTTCTTGTTTGGTTATTTTTTGCTGCTTTTGCATCTGGGTGCTTAGCTAAGCCCAGAAGTATATGAAAAACACCTAACTTGGATTTCTGTTATATCAGAATATCATGCAGTACTTAAAATGTTTAAATTAAGCATATATCCTTCAAGAAGAAAACAACGTTGAACCATAGTTTCAATTATGAGTAGCTTTTTCTATCATTCAGCAAGTAAAATAAATACTTATTTTTCATTATTCGTTCTATGTAATTACAGTTTCTCATATATTTCATTTTCAGATCTGTCTCACAAATTGTAAAGCTGAAATACTGTTCCCATTGGAGCCTAAGAGAATTTTGTTTTTGACTTAGTGGCACCCAGATTTAACTCTCACATTCTTTTAATGTGTCTAGTAATGGCTAGTGCTGAGCAAATTGTAGATGCTTATCAATTATATAGATAACAGTAGCTCACAGTAATTATAATTACAGATCCTGAATGTATGGCTCTGTCATGCTTATTTTTGTAGCTACAGAACTATTCTGCTCAGATGAATAATCTCATTGAAACTAGCAAGACTCTGAGAGGATTAAATTTAGCATATCACACATGTCTCTATAAAGCTGGAGCCACAGCTTGTGTAACAGAACATTCCTCATATTCTCCAAGACCAGCATGGAAAAGTGACTTGAACAAACCATTAGATGGCCACAGAAAAAATGACTTGAGGATGTGACCCTCACAGACCTGATTTCCTGTAGCCTTCGGATGAACAGCAGTGCAAGCACTTAGAATAAAAGCTGTCTGTTTCTCTGGCCTTTGGAAAAAACATTTGGGACCTCTTTTCTTTTCTTTTTTTTTTTTCTTTTCTAATTGAAAGAGGTAATACCAAAAGGATAATTCTCACAAAGATATCCATAGGTTTAAGCAAGTAGAGCACACTATTTTAGTGGTTATTTAGAAGGTCTAGATAGTAGCATAGAGTATGGATGAAGAAAAAAAGTCTTGCAGTTTGTTTCATTTAGTCCTATTAACAATCTGAAGAGGGTGCTATATAAAATAATAAACTAGTGATAAGTCAGTGTCCTTGTAATATTCATGAAGGTGCTGGCAAGGTTCAGCTGCAGTCTGGTATTTGTAGCCAGGAGCTATTTTTTCCCCCTTGCTGTTATTTTTGCAACTCTAATGCATGAATCATGAAGTGAGTCTTTTTGCAGAAGCACATTATTATCCACCAACAGAAACTCCTTACATTTGCCACAACATTCCCTCAAACCACCTATTGTTATGAGGGTGCTGCTGTTGGTTAAATGCTATTATACAAATAACATTAATCATATGTGCCTGCAGTTAATGCTAATTATCATGCTGTCTGTTTCTCTTCTCCTTCCCCTTCTTTCCTCCAGTAACTCTCGAGAGAAGAGCTGAAGTCCTACTATTTCTGTGTCCTTTCTGAAGACCAAAGGAGAAACAGAGCAATCTCTGCAAGCAGTGACACTTTTTTTCTTTTTTTTTTAAAAAAAAGGTTGTTTTCAATTAAGTGAAACCCTGATAAAAATGCTGTGGGACTGGATTTAGAGCAATACTGCAATATTTGAAGCAGTCTTAATTCATTGAAGCACCTCCACTAACGGGACAGCAGTTCCTGATAGTAGTAATGCATTACCACAATTGACACAAACTGATGGGTTCAGAGGTTAATGCTGGTGATGGAGAAGGGAGTGCTGATAAACTGTATCATGACATGAAGCACCATTTTGAAAAATGATGTCGTAGATCATACACCCAGGAAGAAGGTGGAAAATATTTGTACCCCAGATAATAGTGGAGTAAATCTCTCCAGAAACAAAAATAAAAGTAGTTTTGTTGCATATAGTTCTCAGTGGTGGTCAAAAGTTGCAGCTCTCAGGCTCGTAATGCCACTTGGTAGAGCAGGGGAAAAATTTGACAAAAAGGTAAGTTGCAACTCAACATACAACATGTATGTTGAGTCAACTGTCTATGTGCAATCAAGCTCCACTATTATCTGAGGTATACACACCTTCCACTTCCTTCCAGGGTGAATGATCTACACACTTTCACAAAAGTAGACACTATTGCATCCTTTGGCCTCTGTTTTACTGAAAGTGTACCAGAGTTCATGTTCCTTGTGGCCAGTCAAATGCCCTCCACATGGGGTAAGGATAATGTGTAGGTAGGTGTATTTGCAGCAGATGTACTGGATCTGGCGCTTGTGGGAAGCTCAGACACATGGACACTGATGGTGTGATTCACCACATGTGAATCAAGAAGTCTGCAAGAGCAAACAGGCATGAGCTAGTTCCTATTTCCTCTTTTCATCACAATTTGTCTGATCCATGTGAGGTGTCCATTTTTTTGATTAAAAGCTAAAGATGATCATTTACTTATGGCTGTGAAGTAAGCCACAGGTGACTACCATGTGACGTTGATATGCTCTTATATGGATGTCCATAGCATGCCTTGCCTGTGACTCCCAGGCATGTCTGTGTGACTGGGAGACTATGATGCTTGTATTGCCAAGGTGCTCTAGGAAAGGCAAAGGAGGTGCCTTAACACATTTTATGCTTCATTCCCCTAAAATATTGAAGGTATATTTTAAAAGTTTGCATGTTTTTGGTTTGCTTCTTATTTGCATGCTTGCTTAATAATATGCATTTCCAGCTGTCGGATGCTAAGATATGGTTAGGCAACAGTTGTGCTTACTGGAACCAAACTGATTAGATTTTGATTTTTCAACCATAGAGAAAAATATTTATCAGTAGGAGATAGCTGGATTGGCATAACTGTGAATGAATTAAGGGAGCAGAAGAAACAGAGCTGCTTTTTCTTGAAGGTCATCTATCCTCACATTAATTTTTCCCACCTCTTAATTAGTGTGAGAACCTGCTGTGTGAGGACCCCATCCCAATTTTCTTTACTTGCTGCACTTAGTAGATCTGTTCCTCTCCTAGTTTACCTGCATCCATTTCTTCAAGGGACCATGCAACAGGAAACAGGCATTCTTCCAGCCAAATACTGTCTGAAATCATTGTGGTCCTGCCAAGAAAATGTTTGGCATAGACTCATTACAGTGTTTTTTCAGACAAGAAAATGTGGATAATTTCTTTAAATGATCTAGTTTATTAATAACTGAGGTTGATATTTATATCTAAAAAGGGAATACAGCCTGTCTGTATCTAAGCAATGCCTTCTCTAGATAAAGATAGAAGTCAGCCAACCCTCTTCTCCCCAAAATTCCCTGATTTCAAGCAATCTCTTAGAAGCCAAGCAGGTAATTATTTATTTTATAGCTTCTCTTTCTTAACCTCCAATTCAACACTTTTTTTTTTTTTTTTTTTTGACTGAATTTTTACAAATAATAGATCTGTCAATTTAGATGTTTCTTTCCAAAGCAACGGACTGCAGGAACCAAAGTTGTGCACTAAAAACACATCATGAAAAGAAAACTTGTTATTATTTGTAGTGGAAATGCTAAGTCATAGTTTGAGACAGTGATTGAGCACCTGGTAGAAAGGCAGGGCCGACCCAGGGATGCTCAGGTGTACACACCTGAGTGACCAGAAGGGGTGAAACCAAAATCCACCCCTTCCCAGACCTCATTTTATGGTTGGCAGTGGAGGCAAGGGTATCTCTCTGGAGATATCTGTGTACCTGGGGTCTTCTGAAGTTTAGTAGCTTTTTTTTCCCTTATTTCTATGTCTACTGCTGTCACATTTGAGTGAATCCTCACTTGCTACTGTCTGGGATCTTGCTGCTCTGCTGTCATTGTTACACTTTTCATTGTGTAATACTATTACATTTCTGATATTGCTCAATTGTATGTAGGTACACAACACTTTTAAAATTATTTAATTTACATTCAAGCAAAAATGTTGATCAAAAACTCAAATTATACATTAAAATAATTTAAATATCCCATAAGTTTCAAAGGAGCTGGAGTAGTTGGATGTGATTCAGAATCATGCTATTATCTAGTAATTGCACTTGTGATCCTTCAAACTTTAGTTTGTCAAGAGTACCACCTTGAGCTGCTGTTGCCAATTTCTATTCTTCTTAGAGTGGCTTCTCTCTGAAAGGTGTTCAACCCAACCCACTCTTCCTTTAAGAGAGAAATGTGTGGGATGACTTAATGCATATAAGCCTTCAGCTAGGCGTGATAAAAGCATAAGACATTGCCAAATCATTGTTCATTGAAGCACTTAACTTTGCCATCAAGACAGGTGATCTTCCTGTGGTTGGCAGTCTCCTATTCTGAACATTACTAATACCTTGTAAGAGGTTCTTGTAGGAATCCTCTGTCACAGCCACTTTGTCTCATTGGCCCAGAAACCAGCATGGTAGCCAGTGAGTATTAAAGGACAAAGCTGGATGGGTTTTGTGCATGGTACTGGTGGTTTGATTTCTGCTGGTGTAGATATTGGTGTTGGCCTACTAAAGCCCTTGGTTCTCAAAAAACAGAATGTTCTAATTCTTGGTTCATATTTCTGTGCAAAGATGGATGCTATTAAAGATATATCTGCTAGAGAAAATGTTCAAGAACTTATACAAAGGAGTAGGCAGCTGCTCTGGCTAGCACTAGCTGTAGCCAAAAGGATCCTGACACCACAGTCAGCACAGAGAAATTCTTGCCCAGAGAATTACCCCAACTTCCTGCAGTGAGAGACTGGCATATCTTCTGAGCCAGAGCTTGTGTTTATGTATAACAATCCTGAACTGATTTAGATGGCTTGGGGGGCTATAGAGTGTGGTTGTATTATTGCTGAGACACTGTCCGAACTGCCAACCTGACACCTTTGGTGAGTATCTGATTGACTGGCCCATGTTGAGCTATCTGGTGTTATTTGTAGCATATTATTGACTTTGATATGTGCTATGTCTGCACAACTTGGAAGCACAGCCATAGCTCATGCGAGGTCATCCAAGGTCCAGAGACAAACAACTTTGAATAAAAATTCTTAAAGAAATGCAGGTGGAACCATTGGCTTCAATAGCTTTTTAACTTACAGATCTATTAACGGTCAGTGTTAACTACTTTTTTGCAGATTCTTTCAGTAGAAATATCCCGTAATCTAGATCACATTAGAAGAACACACACAGGACTAGATTTTTCTTTGCTCATATTACTGCTTATCATCATAAATTTTTCATAAGTGATACTACTTCCTAGCCAAATACTAAGGATCACTTGTTCATGGAGTATTCGTATTCTATGTTCATAGAACCACAACATCACCAAGATTGGAAAAGACCTCCAGATAGATAATCCAGTCCATCCGTCCACCTATCACCAATATTTTCCCACTAAGCCATGTCTCTTAGTATAACATATAAACATTTCTTGAACATAAGCACACACTTGTGTTTTTTACAACTACA
Organism: Perdix hodgsoniae; assembly: GCA_035772895.1. Taxonomy (NCBI): domain Eukaryota; kingdom Metazoa; phylum Chordata; class Aves; order Galliformes; family Phasianidae; genus Perdix; species Perdix hodgsoniae. Next base: position 1,409,416 of record JAPSGF010000034.1, read on the forward strand.
CTAACTGCTGGGCAAGGCTGCCCTGGAGCACATGTAGTCTTCAAACCACATGACTGTCCAAAAGATCTGCTGGATAATCTGTGCTCTCTTGCCTTCTTATACAAATACTGGTATCTCTTTGCCTTTCTCTACAAAATGAAAACAAAGCCTGAACTATGCACATTTGGGGCAAAATGAAATCATTGTTTCTGAGCCAAGAGTAGACAGGAGTCTGAATTACCTTTACAATTTCTACCTTGTGCCTTGAAATTTAGTCTATATATCTCCTAACTTAAAACTAATAATTAAGAAATGATACTTGGAAATACATTTCTCCTTTGTGAAGAGCCATGTATTCTGGTTGATATGGCATAAAATATGTATTTTTTTCAATTGAATCAACACAAAAACTAAGTAATGCTCTGGCTAAAAAAAAGATAAGATTACATTCAACTTAATTTTTATATTATACTTAATTTACAAACCAAAAGGGAAAAGTTTTCAATTAGAATGTTAGAATGTCAATAAGAATAAAATAAAATTCCGTTAGAATTTTAAGCCTATGAAAGTTTAAAATAAAAAATTTAAATTAACCTTTTCTGAAATTCTCTTTCTCTCTTGTTTTTTCCAGTCAACATAGAATAGGTTTGTAAATATGTGGTGACATCATCAGTCTTTCAGTTATAACAACACTAATTTGAAACATTTCACTGAGCCTTTCTCATGGTATTTATCCTGATGTAAAAAATTTGTTACATGTCCTGAAATGTTGCAATCTTTATGTGCAATCTGAAATATGATTTACCTGCCTTGATTTACATAACTACAGTCTTTATATATCTAAATCAAACTAAAACTGACTTTTCAAGAGTAAAGATGACCATTTCTGAATTTGGAGCGTGTGGGTTCATTGTTGTCTAGAATTGACAGCTCTGTTTTCCCAGATATATTTAGGTACTAGTAAAATACCCAAAAGTAAATGCTATGTATTTGTCATATATTGATGCTAATTTTTCTGGCCAGTGTAGAATCCTAATTTATTCATTTATCACTAGAAACTTACATTTGTAATTCTCATGCTGCTAGTCTAGCATATTCAATGATAGATGAAGGGAAGAACACTGAAATATATATATATTTCAGTGTTATAAATAAAATATACATTAATAAAAATAAAATATTTAAAGAAATATATATATTTAACTGTTATAAAATTAGGTACTTAATATTTGTATTTTATTTACACCCTTAGAACAGAATATTGACAAGAAAATTCCAGTATTAAGTTCTATTCTCCATTTGTAATGACTAGATGTAATATATTACTGACTAAGGGAATGTGGATTCTGTGTTCATCATGAAGATACAAGATTTCATATGCACTGTGCTTGGATTTCAATGATCATCTTCTTTCTAAAAGACTCTGACAACTCAATGGTGAGTTATTAAGTCTGGATAACAAGGACGACACTCACTTTCTTCGTACTGCTCTAGCTAGAGTAGAAGACTATTAATTATCAGACCAGAAACAGGCTGGGATTTGTTTTGTACACTGCTAAGCAGTTTAAATCGAAGAGATGGGTTATATATGGCACTAAATGACCTTTCTAAAAGCTTGTTTTTCCACCAATTGCTTGTGTTGAAACCAATTGCAGAAGTCATTCAAAATGAGCTGTTTATTGCTTCCTAAATGCATTTACTGCATGCCAGATGTCCATTTCAAAACATTCTGCTGTGTGCCTTTTATCTGACCCTATACTGAGATGCAACTGCTTTTATCCATTACTCTGGAAATGCTGCTCACTGTGGGCTGCCCCCAGCCAGCACTGGGAAGACTGTCCTTAGTACCAGAGATTAGGACTAGAAAGAGCAGCTCCTCAGAGGAGGTGGGTCCACATCCTACTTGGTATGTCAACGGCAGCTGAGAGCAAAGCTAAATGTCAGTGTTATCTAGTGAGTTTGGGTGACAATAACAAGGACCACATGGCAATGGATACTCCCAGCATGGACTGCTAGCAAAGTCCTTGCAGTTACCTCCACAATCAGGCTGTAGGGCTTTGTTTTAGTGGAGCTGTTGGAAGTCATTTTCTAGTGAGTCTGTTGCCCTGTGCCCTTTTCTTCTGGCTCCTTAAACCATGTGTGTCCCTGGCATTTCCCCTTGTGCATTACCCATCCGTGGCAAGGCTTAAACATAATTATCTCCATTTGGTATGTGCCCTTAGGCTGACATCACTTTTCCAGATTTCCTAGATGTGGGCCAGAAGAGCTTCTTGAGTGTCATGAACGTTGTTGGACCCAGCTGGCACCAATAGGCCATAAGCATGGCAAAGTTAGCAGGAGTATGGCAATTTTGCCTATGGTGTCCCACAGCATTTCTGTAGGTTTACCATACCTTAACATCCTTACTTAAAACTTTCCTTAAGTCTTATCTAATGCTTTTACTTGGTCTTACAAAAGGTACAATTCAGAAATGGAAGTTAGGTGGTCACTTTGGTCAGATCACTATTAAATGTTTTTCTCTATTTGCAAATAAAAAGAATTATTTTTTTTCCTACTCTCCTTGCAGAAGGCCTTATAATGACATTGTCTGGTATTTCTTCTTGTAAATAATCTTGTTGCTGTTCACAGTAGGCTACAAATGAGGTCTCGCTGGAAATGAAAAATACATGATTTGAAAGTAAGATTTAAATCCAAATTAGGCTTTAAAAAAAAAAAGACAAACACACACACACACACAAAGAATATTTCCACAACATATTAGTAAGGAATTTAAAGTCGTACCAATCAAAACTTTTTCAGAGTAATTTCCTCAGCATATAGCGTTTAGGAAGAGAACAAACCTTTTATATAACTGATTTAAATTACATGTCAAAATTAGTATTTTTTTATTCTCTAAGTAAATTACACTTTGAAAATGTAAAAAAAGAAAAAAGAAAAAAAAGAGAAAGACGGAACATTGCTATCAAACAAGCAGAACTTGAATAAATGTGAAAGAAAGAACACAGTTTTCATTACGGTTGAAAAACCTTAAACTCAGACCACTATGGAAACAGTTCATATTTTGATGAGCAGGAATTTTCAGTGGAGCTTTTAGCTCAACCCCACAGACTTGTTGCTAGTTTCAGATCAGGCACTCTACAAAGTAAAGATGCCATCTTATACTTCCTTAGGAATGCAGAGCTAGAGTTTGACATAGGAAGGCCATAGAGAGCAGCACTGCAAACCTACAAAGTGCTTTATGTAGCATTTGTTTACACAGTTCAGAATATCACAGTATTCATTGCCATAGCTTCCTTGCTCCTGATAAAAACCAAAGGAAACAAAGCATATGAAAGAAATTAACTACCTCTGCATTTCTCCTGTTTTTCTTCAACATGATTTCAGTTAAATCCCAAATTTGAAATGAAACCTTGACTGACTGCAAATATTTTGGTTTGAATTCTGTTTTGTTTGTGGCTGAATAAAATGAAGAAGACTGAGCAAAGCTCTATTACTGATTTTTCCATAAATATTAGTTACATGTCTACTTTTTATTTAATTAATTAGAAATAAAAGTGTGACACACATCTCTATCAATTATACCTTAGCTGGTGATAGCACATAAAGCCTAATTTTGCAATGAAAAACTACTTAAGTGAAAATATTCAGAATAAGTTTGCAACTGACTTACATAACTTTTAATTCCAATTTCTGTTAATCTCAGTAAATGTATAAGAACACAGTCCTTTTGGTAAATTAGCAATGTCAGAAAGAAAGCAGTTACACCCACGGTGGTAAATCAGTTGTTCCAGACTGCTAAAAGGAACTAAAATTGTCAATCACTCAAATCAGGCTGAAAGGGCTTAACATTGTGCTGGCATGCAAATAAGAAGAGCCGTCTGCTGTGAGCAGATCTGCACTGAAAGATTAAGCAAAGTACAGGAAACAGTTTGGAGCTATCATTAAAGTAAAAGCCTTGGAAAGTATTTCAAAGGAACAGGGGAAAAAAAAAAAAAAAAAAGTGTATAGAGAAAAAGCAGTGTTTGCACATGCTTTGTGTTGCTGGTTTCATCATGATGGGTGAGAAGAGAAAAATCACAGAAGCACAAAATCGTAGAGGTTGGAAGGGAACTTCAAGGTCACATACCCCAACCCCTGTGCTCAAGTTGGGACACCAATGGGAATATGGTGAGACACTTGGTGCACACTTAAGATATCTAAACCCAGTTCTGTGACAATCAATGCTTCTGATCATCTTTAAACTTACTGAAGATTTCACAAAATGACTAATCCTACCAAAGTGAACAAAAAGCCCTTTATGGCTCCAGAATCTGTAATGTCTTTTCATGTTCAAACTGCTGAGGTTCCAGCTGGGGCTAGAGGGTTTTATCACTTGATAGCCATTTTGTTCTCATTCATCGTAACCTATTCTGAGATCTGATCATCATTTCAGCTGCACGTGGTTCTCCCATTTTCAGGCCAGACCTGGAATTTGAAATCCTATGTACTCAGACAGCAATTACCCTAGCAGCTCTGGCATATCCATCATCTAGATGTCTCCTCATGCTGGGAGCAATAGCAATTACAGTCAGAGATGAAACAATCTCCTTAAAGCAATATATTTGGAACAGAAACATTTCAAAAAAAGTGAGCACTAAACAAAAAAAAAAAAAAAAAAAGAGTGCTAAAATAATAAAAATCCAGCTTGTCAGATACCTAACTATATTTCAGGGAGATGCTGGTAGTGCCAAGGTTTTAAAGACCCTTGAAATCCATTGGGTATACAATGTTCTTTCAGATCATGAAGCAGTTTTCACTTTCAGGATCCAAGGGTGAAGCTTCTGAGGGTCCTTTTTTCATCATGCTCCTACTGTCTTTGCTAAGATAAAGTTACTGCTTTATATCCTGAATGCTTCTAGCTCCCAGTCATAGCAATGAGGCTTGCCATCCATTGGAAATAGAAAATAAGAGCCTAACATAAGTCATTTTTCAAGCATTTTATGTAGCACATCTATGTAAAACTATTTTCTTCTCTCCTTTGCAACAGTCCCCCACTCTCTATTGTATGCTAATTTTACTCCATAAGCTCAATCATGTAATGTGAGATTTTCCTCAATTAGTCTTGCATGCCTAAAAGTGAATTATGAGGTTTAGGTTCACAAAGTTTCCTTTTATTGTGGATGGAAAGAAGGAAGTGCCAGGAGAGGATTACATTCCTCCTACCTTTGGGATCTACCCAAGACTTGGACAACTGACTTTTAAGTACCTAATATCATTGAGATCCATCCTACCTGTAGTATTAATTAATCTGTTCCATTCTCATAGCGTTTTTACTTATTAGTTACGTCTTTAGGTGCAACAGTAACAGTAAATGAAAAACATAAAAAAACGAATCAGATTCAAGATGAAGCCCTACAAATCAGCTGGAAAATTAATTAGTAGTGAATTATTAACTTACCTTTTGCTGGTTTCACATAAACTAACATTGTTACTTTGTACAGTCTGTAGGTCGTACACTTGCTAGGTGCCATTCACTTGTATCTTATTCATTCAGCTTTCATTGGTCACAAATGTCTTATAATCTTAATTTTGAGATGGTCCAGAACCAGCTCTGATGTGTGAAACTCTCAACTGCTCAGATGCTTATTTTCATTCAAGGTGTCCCCTACGTTCTTACCCTTGTAAATGTATGCCTTCTGACACCAGCTGGCACATTTTATAATTTCTCCTTTAGATAACAGGTGAGTGGGCTGCTGCTCTTTTGTTGTAAATCTGGAAAACTGGCAAGTGTTGGCAATTGTATTTGGCACTCTGGGATATGATTAGAGCATCTGAGAAACTGAGACTGCGGAAGTCAAGGGAAATACCGTACAAAGGGTATTACACTCCAGTGTGGAACCTATATCTATTACAGAAGCTTTGTGTCTTCATCATGAATCTGAAATCTTCCTAAAAATTGGGTAAGATTATGTAAAAAAGTTTTATCTTCTTTCTTTTTTCTGTTTCAACTACTTAAAGGAGATGAGCATGTATGTGGATGTGTTAGAATAATCCAAGAAGTAGAAATACCAGACAAAACTGCTACATTACCATTATTAAAGAACAAGGATGTACATGCTGGAATTTTAGTTCCACACTCAGTTTTTCCCAGAATTGAAATGTTTCAAAGCGCTTAATTAGAAATCATCTGTTGAAAATAAATTGTTACTAGCTGCTGGAGTTGTAGTTGAATATACAGGCTTGGAGGTGACTGGGATTTCCAGTACTGCTGTCAAGCCTGCAGCATTTTTTTTTCTTTAGCTTTGAGAGCTCTCTTCCACTTTCTCTGAAGCTCTAGTTAATTAAATGTTCTGAACTTCAAGCTCCTGCAACAATTCTCTCTTTAACCCTCTGCTGGTCTATGTATTCTAGTGTATGCATGTAAGGTGAGAATACATATATACACTAAGCCCAAAACAACTATTGCAAATACTTGGGTAAAAGTCTTAGTCACATAGTGGACTATTTAATTAATTTTTGCAATATAGCCAGGAAATTATAGCAGTAATCTGGGAATCCAAAGAGTCTTTTGAATATTCTGTTGGAGATGTGATTCCTCACATCTATCAGTAAACTGCTGGGAGATTATGGGATTCTTTATGAGGAAAAAAGCTGGTTTCTGCTGCAAATTATCCAGGCACGTGTTTCCTTAGAGCAGTGGAAGCTACTGAAGTACTGTTGCTCTGAAGTACTCCCCACAACAGCTCTTACTTTTACAGAACCTCGTTATTTGGTTGAGGAAGTGAGAGGGAACAATAGAAAAAGCAAATATTCTAGACACTGAGACTGAAACACAGAAATAAAACTTTTCTGGTGAAGTAAATATGAATGGCTGAAAATTTATTGGTTGCAACTCATATTGTAGTGATGAGCTAACACTTTAATAAAACTAGGGAAAAAGACAACCAAAAGAAGCCCCAGAAAGCATAAATCTCAGGCTAGGTGCTGAACAGTGCAGAGAAAGTAATCAGCAAAAAGCCCCAGTCAAATTCATCTCCATTTGGAAACACAGAAAATGCCATTTGGGAGGACAGGGGGCAGAAAACCCTAGTTTACTCGGCCCAACCTATTTCAGATGGCAGCCAGCACCAGATGCTTTGGAAAAACATGTAGGAAATTCCACAGCATGCAGATGGGGGATAATCTGTCCCTATCTCCCTGCCAGGAAGATCTCATGCTAATCCTTAAAATTTAAGAATATTTTTGAAACATGAAATATCAAGTTTTATACTGCTCCCAGTATCCCATTTAAGTGTTAACTAGCATAACTGGATTGTCAAGTTTTTCTTTGAAATCTGATGAACGTAAATTTCTCTTGGAATTTTTTGAGATGTATTAAATGTCCACTTAGGTTTAAAGAATACTGCAGATGTCTAAGCAGCATCTAGGTCCACACCAGAGATGGGCCTTCTGCATAGCATCCAGTTTGACTCAGCTGCATTTGGCTTTTGGAGACACAGGCTATGTCTAGGCTGGAAAGTTTGGGAATCTGGGACTGGAACTAAGCACTGGGACATAATTATTTATAGAATTCAATTGCTAGAATGTTCCTAAGGATATCTTCCTCCAAGGTTAAATAGCATTCTTCCAAATGGTTCCCAGGAAGAGCTTGTGTGATAGCTCTATGGGCCTCAGTGGAAGAAACATTTCTGGTTAATATTCTAGAGGAAGCTACCCTACTTTGGGAAGTAAGAGGGCTGACTGCAGCATGCCTCCAGACTGTGCTATGCAACCACATTCAGTAACAGATTGTCCCAAACATCTCTGCTGAATTGGTACAGATGTATTCATGAGAGTCCATTCTCCATAGGTCAGTACCCCCCATAGATACAATGGAGGCAAGTGATTTGGGGCTCCCTCAGAGAGACAGCCAGACCTAAGTTATTCCAACATGTCCTTTACTTGGGTATATCTACTGAGAAGATATAAAGCTTTATCTGCTTTAGCACCAGTGATATTTTTGCATCTAAAATTGCAATACAAATCAAAAGGTCCATTTAGGCAGCATGGATCTTGTATGTTATTACATGTTATTAATTCCAGCAAACTGTGTGTCTTCTTCAGAATTGCTACTTCCCAGGGTAGTTTCTTCACAAAGTGCTGGTCTGTATGTATCACACTACTGACAACCAACAAGTGGAAGTGCTTCAAACACGAGATGGAGGCCCAGCTCAGTAATATGGCTACTCATATGGCTTTTGTTTATCCTCTTTTTCACACAGAAATTGTCCATTCTTGGCCCAGCTGTTCAGCTTCTTGATGAGACATGTTAGGTGCCAAGATCTAGATCTATACATGCTACATGGACAGGAAATTATAACAAGTGATGAAATTCCCTCTATTTATAAATATTCTCCTAACTGTTCCCAAATGTCATCTAGGTAAAACAAAAACATGTCACAGTTAGAGTCCAAATTAAATGTGTTGTCTGAAAAGCACCAACATACACTGTATAGATTCCAGGTTATTTGTTAGAAAAAAATAAAAAATAAAAACAAAGCAAAACATCTGTAAGAAAAATAGGTTATGTCAATTTAGATAAAAACTTGGAAATTTGAGTAGATAGTGCTGCTGCCATCCAAAACCCTGAGATAACCTCTGACACACAGGTTGGATGGTCAGAAGTATCTAAAACAAGTCCACAGAGCTTGTTATTTTCAGCTTGCAATTACCCTTCCTGTAAGCAATCTGCAGCTCTGCCAAGCATCAAGTAAATTAACAGTTTCAGACCAACTCCTGAAGCTGATGCACCAACCCTGATTGTACTGTAATTGTTTTTGCTTACCTATTTATACATTGCAGGAGAATGTTGGTTATCTACTGATAACAGATTGTCATGGTTTACAAAAGCAAATATTACGTCAGTAGGCAAAAGTTTTGAAAAAAGAATGAATGCAGTAGAGGTCAATTCTCAAACATTCTGAATGCATCACTTAAAAATGGTGACATTGATTTTTGCTATGTGTATGCCATTAAGAGTAATTGGTTCAGGAAGACACTTATGCATCTAATATATTTGTATGACTTTCAGTGATGAAACTGAGAGTTAGGTTCAGACTAGAGTGCTATTGGAAGTGCCTCTCCACCAATTCAGCAGAATAAATGTGGCTTAATGCTTTTCAGTAAACCTCATGACATTTTTTTATTGACTCTAAAATTCTAATCATATCTAGGAAATGTACATTGACAACAAATGCTGTTATGCAACAAAAACACCTTCTATAAGCCTTAATATCATAAGGAACACACAAACATTAGTCTTTATAAAGTTTTTGTTGTAACAAAGGCATTGAAATTGTAGTATTCTCTAAACAGAGTTTTAACAGAAAAAAAAATTGGAAATTCATTAGAGCATTTTAATCATCCAGTCTAACTACAATTAATATCTTCTGCCTAAGGAACCAAATCCTGGTAGTGGATCATGTTGCAGCAAGAGTGTGGTAGGTCTTTCAGCTATGTAAGCCATCTGTGCCCCGAGTTCAATGATACAAGAAACTATTGACCAGGTGCACAAAAGAGAGAGACATATTGCTTGACCATGGTAGCCTTGGTTTCCAGTTTCCAAAATGGTGTCGTGTCAAAAATGCCGGGAACAAAAGGTGAAAGCCAGGAGCCTTTTAGGGGGAAGCGAGACATGGTGAAAGGAGTTCTCTGTCTTTCCCCAGACAGTCCTATACCGATCATGATATTATCTTGTTCTATAGATAAAGCAATTCCCTGAGAGTCAGGGCCCCACCAAAACTCCCATTCATCTGGGTTTGCCTGAGAGCAGGATAAAATGTTTTGAAATGTAGTAAATTCAGAAAACAAAACAAACAAACAACAACAACAAAAAGTTTCAGAGTGATTCGCAGTTTCCCACCAACAGCTGGCAATCAGATCTTCAAAACATTCTGATTTTGTGAATATTTAAGAAAAAAAAAAGAAAATTTTTGAAAATGTTGAAATGTTTTGTATGTTTTCAAAAGAAAGCTTTCATTTGAGCGAGATATTTTGTTTCAGCTTTTTACAAGCATTCAAAACAGTGTTTTCATTCTGAAACTGAAGAGCTTTAAAAATAGAACCTTAAACAATCTACTTTTTAAAATAATTCAGCCACTGGATATGGATATATTTATAATAAACATAAAACTATTACCACAATTACTACTGTATTAACTAAAATCACTTTTAATTTCCTTGGTTCTAAATCCATAGAGCCACAGAAAAAAAAATGTTCTCATCTACTCAAGTCCTACGCTGGAAGGCCTTCTAAGAGCACTGATTTGTGCCTCAGCAGCTCTCACTGCTTCAGCTCATTCCCAAACACTTGCAAGATTTATTTTATGTGTTTCTGCTCTTCCAAGTGAAGCAAATAATAGGATGTGTTGGCCCAAAACTTATGTTTCCACACATGGCTTGTTAATATTTGCTTCAACTATTCCATCTAGTGGAATTTTACCTCTATTGTCTTCTCCCAAGTTGAAATGCCATTAAACCAGTGAGCATTACTTGCTGTTCATGTGCCAGTGCTTCTAGGTGGGATTTCTTCTGTACATCTTGCTCTCATATATCCTACTCAGTTTCCAAAGTTGTTTCACTGCTCCTAGGCTGAGCCCTTCTAGTTTTTTTAAGAACAAATAAAGAAAAATACAGATTTATACACTTGTTATTTTGATACTTAAATTCAAGTAACAACTGAATGGCAGCAGGGGCCTTTATAGCCAGGAAGTGTTCTCCATCTCATGGTACTTCTCTTACTGCAAAACACAAATGCACCATCTGAGGCCACCAACTTTCATAACCTCTCTTACCTTTGTCTCTAAAACTTCTCTGAATTAGTTGGCATTCTCCTCTAAGCGTAATGTAGTAGAAAATGTAAATCTAGAGAGTCATAGTTAGTGCATTCTTCATATTTCATCATCAGCTGATCTTTGACACAGATCAGAATTCTCTGTTAGTCTCTCAGTCTCCTCCCCGATGCTCTTAGCATCTCAGCTCCTCCTTTTGTCAGTCTTTCTTCCCTTTACTGCAGTATTCTTATTCAAATAGTATCTGTGCCTTGGAGCCTTTTTCCATTTAGCGTTCCATCACCTACTTTATCTTAGGAGAGTCAATTGTATTTTTTATGCAATAAATGCATGCAGTCTCTGTCAATGAGAAAATCTGGGTTTGTGGTCAAGCCACAACCTGCAGCCTCTCTGAACACCACTGCAACCATCTGAAGGAATTAATGATAATAAATTCCCAATAACAACTAATCTCTATTGAAAAGAAGGATGATTTTCCTATTCTGGAAAGGTGTTAAAATATTATTGCTGTTAACATGTAGAAGACAACTTGTTTATTGCTAATTAATCACCTACAGAGCAGATGCTTTACCTGAACTACATCTTTCTAGGGAATATCCAGAGGCTGAATATACCCAGCATCTTTATAGGTATTAAGTACCTCCATATACTACTGAGCAGCAGCAAATTCTTTTAGAAATGCCAGGGGTGAAGGAAAATAGTTTGGGGAAATTGAATGTTAATTAGAGTTAGGAAGTTCAAGGCCACATGTTTCATGGCAGGGAATTGTGAATTTCTCTGTGAATTTATTTGTATAAATGGGAAGATTCTGAAGCTCCTAGAGTGATCATCTGTACCATGAACAACTGTGAGTCCACTGTCTGTCGCTGTAGAAGGTGCAGAGAGTTTGGGTTGTCTTTCAGGTAGAGTGAGCCTACATGGTGAATGTTGATAAAAGCATTCTTTTTTTGTAATTTCCTGGGCTTTTAGTGCTGAATACATTTAACCTGTAACCTATATTGTAAAACCTCAGTGCAAAAATAGGCCAATACTGATTCACAGGTATGTAACTCAGTGTCAGGGTCCAACATTCACTTTTTTTCTAGCTACAGAAGATTAGGAAGATCTCTCACAGTCAAAGAATGTAAAGCATATGGTTCTAAAAATGGTTCTATGTAGTCCTACAGCACTGAGGTACAACACTGGTATACCTGACTGAAATCTTTCTTACATCTGTTCCCCTGGTCTCCAAGGTCATAATTTAGAAGGCAGAATGCAAAATAACCTTGGAACTACTTTCTGTGCTATTTTACAAGAATCCTTTTCTGATAACAAGACTCAGTGTCTTGAGTCATACTTGCGTGTGTAATTTTGTGCTTCATTGCCCTTAATGTGCACTTACAAAGAATTGTTTTTGAATGCAGCCATAACTAATTGGAACACCAACTACTGGGTTTATCACCTACTGGACATGGATTTCTATCTTATCCTTAGACAAGTGCATATGGAAAGCCTTGCTCACTGCATTGCAGATTGCAGCTTATTCTCCAGATGTACAATACATAATTCAACAGAATCTGGTGTAGTTGTCAGCTTTTCCTCAGGAAGAAACCAGCTGTTTAGAAGGCTGAGGTAATAAAGCAATTTTGGAAAAGCTTCCTTCATGGATTGACACAGCTACTCTCAACTCATATTACCAAGAGAAGTAAAATAGGAAATTTAAAGGAAAAGGATGAAATCTGGACTTAAAGCCACAGAGGATGGCACAGAGGTGGAGCCTCATTAGAGACAAGATTTCACTCAAGGTCTGTGGAGGGTCTGTATTTCTGATAGTGGAGTCAACTCCTGCATATGGGTAAAATTGATACAAGGTACTGAGCATTGAGGGCTTCTGCCTCTACTAGTTTTCCCCACTCATTGGCATGGTCATAATTGTAAAACAGAGGAGAAAGAGGGCAGCCTAGTTCATAGGTTACATTTTTGTGTCTAGGGCAATTCCTGTTTTCTCAAATGACTCTCAGGAGTCATTTAGGATATACATCTGCATCACCTTACCAGCAAGGAAGCCCTCATCTCCTGGCCCATCAGAGTATCTCATGTCTGTACAGCTTCATGACCTCAAATTATGGAAAGGACATGAAGTATGAATTATAAAAATATGGCATAATAACGACACAAATTGGTGGCTATAGCAAATCCCTTTTGTGTCCTTTTGCACATAAGCTTTCCCAGCTCACATAATCTGCATTTTTGTCACACTGTAGCATGTCATGGTGCAGTGGCCCACAAGTGCATTGTGTGCTGGGACTTGCTGTTAGGGCACTGCACGTCACATACACCAAAAGTCTTTCTTTAGTACCACCTTTGTGTTTTTGTACAAATGCTCTCTGCTGTTGCTTCTCCATAGTGTTCACTGTTGAAGCCTCCATGTATGGGAGCAAGTAAGACTAGAAAATCAAGATGAGTATTGCCATCCTGGAGCACTTAGTGCACACAGATACAGGAATGGATAAATATTTTTCTGGGATGTTTTCCTACATTTTCCATACAACACTAACAAAGCACAACCATAAGAACACTGCTTTTATCCTCATGGCCATGAAATCAGCTACTCACCACAATATACACAAACATGACAAATTAGATATAAACGAGCCCTTCTGAAGTCCTCCTCACAGAGGTGAGCTCTAAAATACTGACAGACTTCTCTAAAATTCCCATTCCATATAAAGTACAAAAATATTAAGTAGGTATCTCCTGAGTCCTACTCTGACATCTCCCTATTATAAAGTAACACACAGATAAAGTGTAAATTAGTTCTCCCAATCCTCACAGCTATTAAAAAATAAATACATGAATTCACATCTCTCTTCCCTCACACACCTATGCAGTAAACTGTGATAACTCTCTAAAGCATCCACCACTCTTGTATACCCAGTCTTTTTCATCTATAACATCTGTGGGGTTACAATGGGGTCAAGCATGAAAAATGAAAAGCCTCTATAAGGCCAAAAAGTTAAATTCCCTAAACAGGCAGCCAGTGCCTTTCAGCAATTGTTCCCCTCCCCTATCTTTGTAATCCAAGTATGAGACAAATTGTGACCTTTTCTCCGTGCCTTATGGTATAAATTGTGTGAGAGAAAAACATATGCGAACCCCAACCTCTTAAATTTATTTCACTGGACCAAGTACTGATCCCTGGGGAACACCACTGGTTCCAGGCCTCCAACTAGATTCTGCACTGTTCATCACAGACATCTGAGCTCTGCCAGTCAGACAGTTCTCAATCCATCCAGCCTGTCCACTCATTCATCCCACACTTCCTAAGCTTCATTACAAGGATATTGTAGGAGACAGTGCCAAAAGACTTACTGAAGTCAAGGTGCACAATATCCACCACTTGCACCCTATCCATCCAGCTGGTGATGATGTCATAGAAGGCTTCCAGGTTAGTTGAGCATGATTTCCCCTTGGTGTATCCGTGTTGACTGTTCCTCACAAACGTCTCTTCCACTTGCTTTGTGATGACATACAGAATAAGTTATTCTATCTTCCCAGCAACAGAAGGGAGACTGACTGGCCTATAGTTGCCCAGATCCTCCTTCTTGCCCTTTTTGAAGACACAAATGACATGAACTATCCTTCAGTCTTCAGGCACCTCTCCTGTTCTCCATCACCTTTCAAAGAGGATAGAGTGATCTCACAATCACTTCTGCCAACTCCCTGAGCACTCCTGGGGCTCATCCAGGCCCACAGATCTGTGTGTGTCAAGTTTGCCTGGGAAATCTCTGTCCAGATCCACTCCCCTTTTCTGTGCTTCATAGGAGCCTGAAACAAAACCATCCTTAAAACACTTGTGGCTCAAAGGTGAATGTTATGAAGTCCTTTAGTCTAGAAATAGTGTACATCTTAGGAAAATATAGAGAAAAAGAATGCCGAGTGTAATGCATTATTTGCTTGTGTTTTGTTTTTCTCAGTTACAAAAAGACAACTACAGAAGAAAAGTAAATATAAAGTACTTACAAAGGTGTAGAATTTCTTCAATGGTTAATTAGTTAATGTTTGTTCCATGCTTTGACTGGAGATGTAAAATATCGATTATTAGTGCTGTTAAGATATGTTGAGATTCCTGTTGTTCTGATCTTTACCCACACCCACTTACAGTGATTAGATTTTATTGGTCTTCAGTAAAAGATAACTTATTCTGAGATATTGCTGCCAGTTTTAATATATCAGTAATCAGACAGACTCTTCAATTACCTGGAAATTAAACAGTTTTACAGAATAAATAAATAAATAAATAAAAGCAACAAGATCTAATTAGAATCCATACTATCAGACTTTACCTGGAAAAGAAATACAACTTTAATCTCTGCCAGGAGATTAAAGTCTCTGTTAATAGTTGGGTTGCTTCTGGAGGGATCTATAAGAACAACTTTTGCTTTTAGTTGCTTCATGCAGTTCTGTTGACTTTAATGGTATTGGAAAGATTACTTAAGAATAGAATGTGGTTAGCAACTTCACCTTGCTTCCATTAGCAAGCCATATAACTTTAATAAAATATAGGATAAAAGCTCTTTGAGAATGACAGAGCACCTGGACATTCTCACAGGTTTTCTTTCTGCCAGGCTAATCTGTCAGGCTTTCTCTTCATACAAATACAATATAAATAAGAAATACAAATGATGATGAGTATGGCACAGTCTGTGCTGTCATGATCTGCCATGTCTACTGCTAATGTGCTCATGTCAGAATTACCACTTATGTTAAACTAATAATTTAATGGTGGTTTTTATCATCTCTTTTTTATATTCATCAATACAATACTACCAATTTTGAAATTGATGACACATTCCTTCTCATTCAGATTCATGATCTGCATACCTGTTATATGTGCACACAATTTTTTTGTCTCCTTTGTACTGTGCATCAGGCATAAAGCACTCTCTACAACTCTGGAGAATCACTTGTACATCTTACCATCCACTTACATTTCATTTTCATTAAGGCCAGATTAACTGTGGATTCTGTGAAGTAAAATTTAGTATTAGAGCATAGCTTATGTACAAATCTATTCTAAATCAAATCTGCAGCAAGGCTATCATGTTCATACAGATTCACTGAGGAACCACTAATACTGAACACTAAAACATGCATTTGGTGTGCAAAGTTTCTCACTCTTTTCCTCAGGTTATCCTTCCCTCTGGTCTCTGCTCTGCTTTAAAGAAAAGTGCCAGAGAAGACTTTTCAGCATTCAGTTTGTAGAATCTCATAAAAGTGATGCAATTGAAATTCTCCAGACACAGCGTGGCTTAATGATGTAAATAACGTTCTGATACTGATTTCCAGAAGCTCGCTAAAAGCATTAAAATTGCAACTTAACTATTCTCTGGGGGAAAAAAAAAAAAAAAAAGAAAGAAAAAGAAAAAAAAAAAAAGTTGAAATATAATTCAAGAAAGGATGAGCATTATTACTGCCAGCAAGTTCAGTCTTGTAAAGCTTCTTCCCTGGAAAACAAGCTTAAGCTTGCTTTAGCATTTCCCCAACTGTGATTTATGTTTGAGTTTACTATGTGTTGGCAAGATTTTGCAGTCCATTCAACCCCAGCTCAGACTCAGCTACCAATGAAAGCAAAATAAATATTGCAGTGTATGACCTATATATACCAGAGGTCAAAGTAGTGTGAAAGAATAGGATAATATTTTTAATGTAATTATTTATTATATAATTGTTATTGTTACTTATACCAGCTGGCCATTTAGATACAAAAAGTAGCCACTCGTGCAGGTGTTCCACACAAAAGCAGGTTGCACAGCTTCAAATACCTGACAGTTCTGAGGATTAAAAGAATAATTTGGTTTATAATGACTGTCTGGTTTGCTTGGCCTATCTGGGATGTGAGTAAGTATGTGTTAGGTATTTTATTTTCCACAGGAACTGCTGTATCAGTATGGTGAGGTACACATTTTGTATGCAGACATGCCCAAGGTCAGAAGCAACTTTTAAACCTGGAAAAGAAGAGGTAAAAGTCTAAAATGACTGCTTACAAAGCCATTAACAATTCTTGCCAAGTTATATTCAAACCATTTAAAAAATATATATGTTCTGAAAGCATTTATAAACAGCATCAGAAATGGGCACTACCACAGGTTTATTCTGTACTGAAAATCTTCCCCATCTGTAAGGAAACTTCCACTTACAAAAAAAAAATGTAAATGGAGATGGGGAAGCTTGCTATGCCAAGAAATCTTTATGCTTATGAATTTCTCTGAACTCCTGGAGGATCTGGAGCATCTATCAGGATCGTGTCTGTTTTCTCTGGTCTTTTCTGCTGTTCACTGTCTCTAAGGAAGGAACAGGTCAACATCAGCTAAAATAGCTTTCCGTACAGGTTAAGAATTACCACTGCTCAGCTTCCCCAACTGCCCCTCAGCTGAAATGTAGAAGCTGATGATGTGAGTGCTGACAGACCTTCCTCTGTGAAAGAAGACAGGTTTTGTTCAACCACTGCTGCAGGACAGATTGTAGACATCTATGGTGTTCCTTTCCAACTCTTGCAACTTGTTTTACAGGCAAATTGACTGGGTTTTTCATACTCTGTCACTCCTGAACAGTAGAAATCTTCAGTCATTTTCTCCTTTTTAATTCCCTTTCACACTTCTGGCTATTCTGTCTAGCTCAAATGAGCTGGAAGGGAAAGCTGAGCTCTGTGTAATGACATATTAAATCTGTTTTCAAATGTGGGGTATTCTGACAGACAGTGGGATGCACTGAGCTTGGTGCTTGACTCCAAGTACTAATTTTCTGTCACATGTGATCTTGTATTATTACTTTCACCAGTACAGTTGAACATCAGCCACTAGCTCTCCTGCCTGGAAGCGTTATGGATCCTTGTTCTGTAATGACTAATATCACTGATGGGACAGCAATCTGCTATGCACAGAGATAATACACTACTAGATCTCTCCTAGTCTGTGTTTCTACATCTACTGCTAAAACTGGAGTGGAAATCCCTGATACTGGAAACAGCTGCATTCGATTAAGTCATGTATTCTGGGTTCTTCCTGAAGCCCTGCTCTTGAGTGAAATTAATCTAACAAATGATAAATATAGTGTTGGTATTAATGTCTGTTCAAACCTCATTGTGTGTTTTATTCCCAGTCATCTCATCTTAAACTAGACAGCTAGTTCTGATGACTCAATGGTCTACAGCTGGCTATTTCTCCCCTCTGTCCCATGTCCACTGCTCTCCATTGTCATGAGCTCATCCTCTTTGCAAGGTGTTAAAGTAAGATTGATACAAATCACACTGGGTATGTTTGTGTGGGAAGAGTGAACAAACACTTCCAGAAACTTCATCTGTCCTTCGGCAAGCATTTGGGACCTTTCTAAGGTAGAATTCAGACCAACTTTCATATAACCAGTTGGTAGAGCTGTGATCAGATCACATACAGAAAAGCAGGGTGAGCTCACAGGAAGAATGGACATTGCTTCAAGCACTTTGCGGGGCACAGACTGCATCTGAACATTTTCCATAGGACTGAGAATCACTGATCAGTTTAAGGGCTGCCTTAGTAGTAGGTAGTGCAAAGAGGCTGCATTTTCCCTTTGCTCAGGAGTGAGGACCAGGGCACTACTTTGCTGTTGGGTAGCTTCTCTTATGCAAATATATTGAGGATGTTGAATACAGCTGACATTACTAGGGGTTAGGTGTTAATACAGAGCTTTTTCTCTCTTCTGAAAGCTGTTTATCTTGTGAAAGTATTGATTTAAGCAGAATATAATAAACAAATATAATACTGCGCACAATTTATTTTATTACTCCAGACTTTGAGTGGAATTTTATGTTGTTGGGTTTTGGGGGTTTTTGTTTGTTTGTTTGTTTCTGAGTTAGAGAGAGGAGAGTGCTAGTATTAACAGCGGAGAATAATTCACAGCAGAAATTTGAAGCACGTATGCTTTATACTTACTTGTTCCTGAAAGCAAACATTGCTAGAATCAAAGAAGAGGAAAGATATAAAATTTTGCCCTTTTAATATTCTTGTCAGTTGCTCATTGGAAAAAAAAAAAAAAAAAAAAAAAGAGGAATTTCAATATTCTTCAGTTCTACCACTGATACTTTACTGATACTTTTCTGCCTGTTGCTGCTTTAATATTCACCTGTGTTCATTACTTACTAATATCATATCAACACAAAATCAACAGCCTTTACCACAGACTTGTGGTGCTTCGGTCTCTCTTAGCACTAAAAGAAAATAAACTTACTACAACATGAGATAAAGTCTGCATATCAGGTGAATGTGCTTACTGTAGGCTTATTAACTTTCACCAGTCTGTATTTGTAGTTTCTGCACTGGACCATCAGAATATTTCCTCTCTGTTCTACTTAAGCTTTCTTTCCCCTTTCAGTGGTCCCAAACATAATTCTTTTCAAGAGTCTTCAAGCACCATTCTTCTGCAGTCTGAAATTCAGTATCTGAGATATATCCTGGGGATAGCAGTGGTATTATATTGTCAACAGGTCTGCAGCTGTTACTATCATATATAATATATGTTTAAAGTCCTTTAGGTGTCAGGAATTTTTTGGTGCACTTTGGTTTTGCTTTTTTTTCATCAGTTCTTTTCTGTCTTCTAATCACCAAGTTCTCATCTAGTTCTTTTCTATATTTAAATAGCTTAATGACTTCTTCGGAGAAGGGAAAAATGAAAAAGGAGAAATTAATTAGAGTCTCCAAAACAGTGAAAACTGAAATATAAGGCCTTCAGTTGAACATAGACTCGTAGTCATAGTATGGCCTGGGTTGAAACATGAACTTTTATTCTGTTCAGTGGTCAAAGATCCACACTAAAGAAGTCCCATCATCATCACAGTTTCCCTGCTGGGAAAATGTAGGAATGACTGAATGAGCCTGGAGATGAACTATGGGCATATCATCGAAGAGTCCAGCCAAAATACTCAAGATGAAAACATGCTATTGTAGTTGCATGTTGATACTTCAACACATCAGTTCTGTGATGTACCTCAGGTGGTAAGAGACAAATAGCTTCATTACCACTTGCTTTTCAGTCTAAAGCAGTGAGCAGGAAATACGTCTATGATGTGTCACCAATCAGCGTTCCTGTGACAAAGAATTGTTCTGGGAAACTGCTCATCTTCCAAAGAGAAAGATTACAAGAGGATGTGTCCATGAAGCCAAGGCAAGGCTCCATTAAAATGCTCAAAACACGTGAGACAGGGATCGTAGAATAGTAAAATTAGATAAAGACAGGGAAATTCTTGAACATGCTGCTGTCAAAGCAGTTTTATCTTTCTTACAGTTAAATAGTTTTCCAAGTGGAGAGCACTAGCAAGTGATTCCTCAGGAGATTTGAAAAGTAATAAAGAAAAATAAGACATTATAAGAAATCTTACATTTGCTTTTCAGAGATTCATCGATTAGAAAAATAAATAATAAAAAGTTGCAAAAGGCTGAAACTGCTATCCAGAAAAATAAACAAACAAACAAACAAAAACAGTAGAGTGGGTGAAGTACTTATATTGTGATGCACTGAAATGAAGTCTGAGGTCAAATTTCCCTGTATTTTCTTACATGTTTAGTTCTGGTAGAAAGAATTTTCTCCCCAGTGTAGAGGATGTTCTCGCATAAGTGATCTGCAATTTGTGTTAGAGGTAGTGAAAGAAGTAAGAAATATGTGTGATGACAAACTTTATTCAGATAATTAACAGTAGTGGGGATGTGACCGGAATTCTTGGCAGCTTGTAACAAACACACACACAGTAAAAGAATATCTACTTGTCCAAATTCTGTTTCTGGTTAAACTAAGGTAAAAACAGAATAAAAGCAGAGTCTTCTTCCTGTATCAGCAGAAATACAGACCAGGACAAAAAAGACTGGAACATCTGATCTCTTATTTTCTTTCTCACTGCTAGGTAAAATACCTGGAATTGCACTGAAGTCAATACATGAGTTCTAAAACAATCTCCAAACCAGCCAAGCAATATAATTTCACTAAGTAGATGATCAGGAAGAACGTTTTAATGAGCACTACATTCATTTCTAAAGGGCTTAAAATGGAGCAGCAGCTCCGAGGCACTTCAGATTTTTAAAAAAGACTTGGACTTATTTTCAAGCTATCCAGATGGACGAGTAAAAATGCACAAATGTGGTTTTATTTTAAAGGAAAGATCTAACCACAGGTCTAATCCAGAAGGCCACTGCTCTGTTTGGATCCCCACTAAAACACAATTTGCCTGTGGTATGCCAACAAGAAATGAATTCAACAATACACCATCGAAGCAAAACAACGGCAACAAAAACAGCCAAGGATAACAGGCATTTATTATTTCTTAATATTAAATAAAGCAAAAAAGACTAACATTATGTGAATCATCAAGGTTCATACAAAATTATCATGTCTTTTTGCTTCTCACTTCCTTCATCACCTCATCATACTTAGGAACAATGAAATAGTGTAGTGACATATATATTGACAAAAGCCATGGAGAAGAAAATGGACGCGTTGTAATCAGTCAGTAATTACTATGCATTTTTTTTATCACTGCAGTATCGGTGACGGCAAAATTGGACGAGAGTTTCTTTTGTATTCTTATGGCTCCTAAAGTTGGAGTTAGAAAAACTGAAGTTTATGGTTCAGCAGACTGAAGTGTCTGTTTCCTTCCACTTCTCAGCTTTTCCAAAGAGTTCTTGCCAAATAGGTAATGTAAAAATAGTATTGCTAAAACCACCAACAAATAACATTTTAATGTAAGCATAATAACATACTCAAACGCTATTATTTTTTTCTTTCATATTTCACTCTGCATGCAAAGTAGTTCACCAGAAGAAATGTTTGCAACAATGGAAAATGAACATCAAGGAGCAATCCTACACTCAGCTTGCCTTTAGGCCAAAAACATAATTGGTCTTTTCCATCTCTGATTCTTTGAAACTTGGCACTGTCTAGGTGCAATCTGTGACTTTTTCTTGCAATTAACATTAATATAATTTCTGCAGTCATGGCAATAGAGGAGGTATGTCTTTTCTCCAAACATGAGGACTCAAAGTATTTTTTGTATCTTTGCTGATAAACCTGCAAATAATCTTTCCAGTTAACTCAGACTCAGCTTGCATGTAAAAAACTTCAGAGGATAGACTGTAATCTAACAGTGGAATACGAACTGATGTATTGGAATAAAACAGACACACTGCGCATAAGGCGTTTTCATCATGGGTCTAAACCCACTAGGATCCCTCATATTTGACCAAATACTTAATAGACGTGAGAAAATAAGACTGACCACACTAAGTCAGAACAAGAATAAATCCATTCCAGAAAGCTACTTTTGACTGCCATCAGAAGTGCTCAAGGAAGGCTCAAATGTGAGCCTTGTATTTAATAGACACTGGAGAATTAGTTCTCCATAAATTTGCCTAGCTCCTTTTTGAAAATATTTATTGATTGGGCTTTCACAGCATCCTCTAGCAATGAGTTCCCCAATTTAATTATATACTGTGTAAAAAACTACTTCCTTTGTTTTGTTTTCAGCCTGCTACCTGATAATTTCATTGACTGTACCTGTTTTTTGATGATGCCAAAACTATTTGCTTTGATATTTTTTTCACTGATGCCAGCTGCTCTCAAAACCAGTTCAGAGCTGGATAGGAAAAGTATTTCAACACAGAAGAAAAACCCAGGCAGCACTGGGGGAAATGAAAAAAAGAGCTTTTTTCAGACAGACAGCAATCTGGGGAGGAAGGAAGGATCTAGAAGTACCAAGATTAATAGCCAGCACAGGACGGGAATTGACAAGATATAAGTGCATTCCAATTGCATTTTTTTAATTCCTCATCCTGTATTTTGCTTTAAGAACTTAATTCTTGTTCACTGACATGAAAAATACCTTAGTTTCAAGGATGCTGCCTTATCACAGTGTACCATTGTCAGAGCCCTGGTACCGGAGTACATGACTGAACATTGTGGTTTCACATCCAATATGAGTTAAGATTAAAATGGAAAATTCAAATTTTGAATACCATAGCAATGTTGCGCTATTTGAAAAGACTTATAAAGAGGAACCCAAGTGGAGAGAGAGAGTAGCAAGGTTTGTTAGCAGAGCAGCAACATGAATAAAGAATAAAGACTTGTTTGTATTGTGTTAGAGGGGATTGGTTCAGTTCAATGTGGCTTATCATGAACCTCACTGCAGGTTAGATTTTCAACTGAATCTTGTTTTTTGAAATACAAAAAGTACCATCATCTAATGAATTTGCTGCCTGACACATGTTGAGATACAACATACGATTTTTCATACTTACTCTTTCCTTTTATAGTTCCGAAGAGCTTGTGTACTGAAACGAACTGCTGAGGACAGCAAATGCTCCTCAAAAAGAGCTGTTCTATTTGAAATGAAGCTTTTGGATTTTGCTCAGTCTGCTTTTTAAAATAATTTTGAAAAGAATTTCTTGGAACATTTGGTAATTTTTTTCTTTACTTTTCTTTTTGGTGTACATTTCAAAAGACATCACAGATGTTCGCTGAGAGATTTTTTATGTATATTATTTTCACATAAATATATAAATGTCCATGTTTTGAGTACATAGTATTGAGTACAGACAGGACAGCTACTTTTCAACACTGATTCTCACTTAGTTATAAATTAAAGGCTCAGCACATGTAAAATTACCTGCCAAAAAGTTAAGTATGTAATCTCTGCTTCTTATTCAAGATGCATACAAGATGCTTGGAGAAAGATAAGCATCATTAGAAGCAAATTCACTCATCTGTTAGGTAGGGATGAACTGCTTTTTGAAAGGCTCTTTCTTTTTTTTTTCTTTTTTTTTTCTTTTTTTTTTCTTTTTTTTTTTTTCCTGTCAGTATGGGGAATTCAGACCATTTGCTATCATAGAATCACAGAATCACAGAACGGCTTAGTTTGGAAGGGACTTTAAAGATCATCTAGTTACAATCCCCCTGCTACAGGCAGTGTTGCTACCAGCCAGATCAGGTTGCCCAGGGCCCATCCAACCTGGACTTGAATGCTTCCAGAGATGGACATTTGTAGCTTCTCTGGACAACATGTGCCAGGGCCTCACAATCCTCTGAGTAAAGAATTTCCTCCTAACATCCAACATATATCTCCCCTCTTTTGCTTTAAAGCTATTCTCCCTTGTCTTGTCACATTCTGCCCATGTAAAAAGTTGGTCTCCTTCCTGCAAGGTTCTTTTAAGTACAGGAAAGTTGCAATGGAGTTTTCCTGGAGCTTTCTCTTCTCAAGGTCAAACAAGCCCAACTCCCTCAGGCTTTCTTCATAACAGAGGTGCTTCTGCTCCTGATCATCTTTGTAGCCCTTCTCTGGAATCCACTCCAACAACACCATGACTTTTTGATGCTGCAGGTTCCAGGCTTGGATGCAGTACTCCAGATGGAACCTCAGGAAGACAGAGTAGAAGTGGACACACTCCTTCATCTTGCTGGCCACTCCTCTTTGGACTCAGCCCAGGATATAGTTGGCCTTCTGGGCTCAAGCACACTCTGCTGGCTCATGTCCAGATTTTCATCCATAAGAACCCCTAAGTTCCTCACTGCAGGGCCGCTATTGGTGAGTTTTCTTCCAGCCTGTACATATGTCTGCGATCGACCCAACTCAAATACAGCACCTTGCACTTGGCCTTTTTGAACCTCATTAGGTTCATGTGGGCCCAGTTTTCAAGCCCATCCATGTCCCTCTGGATGGCATCTTGGCATCTTCTCTTTTTGTACTATCATCTGTACCATGCAGTTTGGTGTCATCTCAAACTTGCTGAGCGTTTACTCAATCCCACAGTCCATGTCACTGATAAAGATGTTGAAGAACGCCATAGTGTCCCAACATGGTCCCCTGGGGGATGCCACTTATGACCGACCTCCACCTGAACATAAAACCCTTGACAATAATCCTCTGACTGTAACTATCCAACCAACTTTCTATATAGCAAATAGCCAACTCTTCAAATGCATAATTCTCTAATTATTCTCTAATTCAGAGATAAAGATGTTGTGTGAGAACATGTAAAAAAACTTGTAGAAGTCCAGGTTGATGACATCAGTTTCCCCATGTTTGTCTACCAATGATGTTAATCCATAGTAGAAGGCCATCAGAGTGGTCAGTCTGCCCTTGGTGAAGCTGTGCTGGCTGTCTTGGATCACCTCCTTATCTTTCATGAGCCTTAACATAGCTTTCACGTGAATCCGTTCTATGATCTTCTCTGCTACAGATGTGAAACTAGCTGACCTGTAGTTGCCCAGCTCTTCCTTTCTCCCTTTCTTACAAGTGGGAGTGATGTTTCCCTTTTTCCAGTTCCTGTGGACAGACACAACTTTTCAAATATGATGGAGAGTGGCTTTGCAACCACATAATCCAGTTCATTCAGGATCCTGTGATATATATTGTCCAGCCCCATATACTTGAACACATTCATCCTCATGAGGCAGTCTTGGACTTGCTCCACTCTTACTGTGGTAGGTTCAGGGACATGAAGGTCATGGGAAGCCTGAATGTCATTGAAGATTGAGGCAAAGAACCTGGTGAGTATCTCCACCTTCTCCATTTCTGTTGAAGCCAGTTCTCCCTTCTTATTTATCAGAACGAGTGCATGAGCTATGCCTACAGTTAAACAGGTAAATGCAGTTAAAGTGATTCTTGCCCCTTTCTCTGTTTTCTCTCAGCTTTGATTTTCCTCAATGAGGAATCTTAGAAGCTGAGATGTTAGAATGAATTAGATTGCTATACAAGTCCCAAGACAACTGCCTTTATGAAAGTCCTCTATATTAAATACCTTTTTTAATCAGCAGCTGAAAAGGTTAGGAAGCAATCCAAAGGCAAAGAACTGGAAACTGATTTATTCTACATTTTACACAAGGAGAAATTAAACAAGCAGAGGAGTTTCGGTTCTGTCCTTGTACTGTGGGTCACAGCTTAAAATCAAGACACGTAGCACTTCAGAAGGTTTTGAAAAGCCTAAATGGTCTGTGAGTCATTAAGCAAGTGACTTCTGCATATCATGGTGGAGGCTGCAGTGAATCTTTCAAGCACAACACTGAAACTAAAGCAACCTCCACCTTGTTGCTCTGTCACTGAAGAGAAGACTTTATCCTAGTAGGATGAGAAAGGCTGTAGAATTTGGAACAGGGAAAAGGGAATAGGGAAAGGCTAAATAAAGGTGTTGAAATATTTAAAAAAACATGTCTCTTTTGTTTTATCCTTAGGTACAATTTTCTTTTCAAAAAGAAGTTACGTAGAGATGTTACTAGTACAGTGATGGCAATGAGACCTCCCAGTGTACCAACAATACCTCTGCCAAAATACAGGGACCATTATCGTGGACACACTGCACTGACATTTAGTTCTGCTCACAAGTCATAATTCTGGGAAGCTAATGTAGTATTCTGAAAGAAGCCTTTTATATCTAATGACAAGGCAATGTACCTTGAGGGTAGCCTTATTATATTTTTTTCATCACAGACATGAAATTGTTCCTATTTCTGTAATTCCATCTCTCAAGTGGAAAGCACAGGCTCATTTTCAGGGTAAGCAGCGTAGCCATATAATCTATGCAATTATTTACATTTGATTTCTTTCAGCTCAGTCACAGTCCCCTTCTGTTCCTGATCTTCCCAACAAAACCTGGAGGAAGGCTCCTGCTGATTCCCTTCTGGGAAGCAGGAGCTGCCACACGGACACTGACATCTTCCTTCCATCGTCCATCCTTGGCAAATCCTGGAAAACTGCACAGTGGGTTTCTCTGGAAATGTGCACTGTTTGCTGTTAAGAGCAGGTCTTTTTTAATCATCTTAGCATTAAAAATGGATTCTGCAAAGCAATCCCAAAGGGAATTTGTTGTATATATTTTGTTCATTGCTTTGAAGATGGGAATATCATTACTGTAACCAGTCCTTCACAAAGAGACGAGCAGGAAAAGGGGGGTGGGGACAGAGAGAAGCTGCACCAAGTGTAATGGTTGCTGACTGGAGCAGACTATCAACAGCTGCAAGGTTAATTACAGATCTTACCAAAATATAAAAAAGAAAATGAAAAAGAAAAAAAAAAAAGGAAAATGAAAAGAAGAGAAAATCTCAGCTTCAGAAATAAAAGATAAGAAATTCTTTAGAGTAATTATAGGCTGCTGAGGCCTTATGGTAATAATAAAGAAAAACATCTGACTGGATTGATGCTGGAAGAGACAGTGACAAGAGGAATACAGGTTTGAAAAATAATTAAAATAAGCTATCTTGGGTAAGCTGTCATTCAGTCTCAGGAAGAAAAGAAATGCTAATAAAATATTAATAGGATCTTTTTAAGATTTTTTTTTTAATTATATTCTTTTATACATAGGTAGCACTCTAGTTTGTCAGTCAAGAACACCAGACACAGAACTACCAGACAGACAAATGCAGTAACAGGGAGAAAGGAAGAGCTTTTGGGCAACAGTGTTTGACCTCGGAAAGAAAGCAGCAAGGAGTGAAGGCAGGAGCTGCTTGGGGAGAGCTTTGTGGAAGATCACTGCGTCTGCTTTGCTTTGTAGAGGAAATTATGGCAAGGAGGAGAAGTTATTTCAGATTGACAGACACCAAATGTCAGCAATCATGCGATAATCAGTGCAGGTTTTATTATATTTAAGTGGTTTGAAAGTCTGCAGATTTCAGACAGCTTTAAAATCTAAAGGAAGACTGTGTCTCAAAGACAGTCTTATGAATATTACATACACGTGCTCTGTGTAGCATTGGACATATTTTTATGTGCTAAATTCTCTAGCAGCTGTCTCCACAGCTTCTTCTGCAGTGCCCCTTTGCACTGAACTCCTCCTTGAGCTGCCTTTCAAACCTCTGCCCTTTTTCTTTCAAGCCTTTACATAAAGCCCCTTCTTTGTTTCTGACATAGCCTCGCTCTGTAATGAGCTCCAGAGAAAATACACTCTGTCAGTCCAGAAAGTCACTGAAGTAGCTGTGCTCAGACATGTTCAAGGTGACTGCTAAATACTAAAGAAATTCCTTGTAATGTAAACTAGACTTTGCTAGAAAGCTATATTACTGAGGGGTGGTGCTCAGAGCTGCCAGGAGCGATCGCTGGGGCATCTCCATCAGCCCTTGTTCTCTGCATGCACAGCCCAAACACGTGACGTGGGGTGACTGCATCACAGGGTGATGTGCAGCACTGCACTTGTCATAGCCATCACGGCCACCACACACCTTGGAGCAGGCGTCATTAATGTCAAAGCTACACCTACAGTGCACCTCATCTTTGGAAAGACCCTTAACAAGCTCTTTCTTTCCAAAGCAGCATTCTCCCAACTCAGTGATAGCTGGTGATATTGGCAGGTTTGCTAAGTGGATGCGGGGGGAAACTGAGGGAAGTAATTAGGGTCCTGCCCACAGGAACACTTGGCACGGTTTGTGATAGTCACTAATGGCAGCTGTGTGTCTGTGGGTGGAAAAGGAATGGATGCTCATTGAAATCCAGAATGTAACAAAATTGTTCTGAGGCAGCTAAATAAGGTCAGAATGATGGTGCACACCTGTGCCCCCTACAGTAGGGCTGGGCTCCAGCAGAGGCAGCTCCTGGCAACTGGGCAGCTCAGTGCTCCTCCAGCTTTGGCCATGCCCCACGCCACCTAATTCACTGATGTTGCACAGTTCTTCATAATACAGTAAAGGAATTGAGAGGCCATCCATCTTTTGCAGAGAAACTGTTGAGTCCTCCATTTCTGAGCGTAGTGGGAGATATTCATGTTTAACAGACCACCATCTACTGCCCAAAGGTAGCAAAGGTTATTAATGAAGGTCAGAGGGAACCAAATTTGAAAAAGACTACTAACAGATGTATTCGTGTCACCTGCTGTGGAGATGGATGTTGATGGAAGTCCCTCCCAAATGCAGATGGCTGTTCAGTCACCTTAAGCAGCAGGCTGTGGCTGCTTTGATTTGAGAGGCCTGTGATGTGCTGAAGGTTTTATGCACACTGCCACGCTAAATCAAACCAGTTCAACATCTTAAACATCTTTCACTAACCCAGGCCACTTTCTTTTGTGTCAGGTATAGGTGTTCAGAAAATAAATAAATAAATAAATAAATCAAGGAAGAGATTCTCAGAGAAACTGCTTCCAGGGTCAGGAACTCATATGCCTCTTCTTGGACATTATTTATCTTTTGAGGCGTAGGAGATTAAATACTTTCTAGAATTAGTGGATTTTAAATAGCATTTACTGTAACAGTCAATGATGATAAACAAACAACTGACACAATACTTAGCCTTAGGTAGCATCTCTAAGATTATTAAAATGACAGTTGTAAAACAGTATTTATGCCGTTGCATAAGCTGACATCCAGGAATAACCTGCACTGTAGACAAAGCTCCAGAATGTTCTTGTCATCTTTTTGTAAATGTACCTCTATAATTTAGAATTCTGCTAGACTTAATTGCTATAGCTATGAGGAGCTCAGATATTGCTTCACAATAATTTACAGTGATGTTTAGAAAGATCACAATAAAGCATAACATTACTATGATTATCTAAGCAATTAAGAAAGATGAAGTTTTGAAATCACCTTGTAAATTGTGCATGTATCATCCACATACCTATATCTCACAATGTTTTTTCTGTGAATTTGATTAACAAGAGGTGCTGTGCTCTGCATAGAGGATTCATCTCTCCATGTGTAGGCATTTGTGGGGCAGAGATCTGCATCTCAACTATTCACCCTTGGCCACTGCCACTGATGCAATGGAAAGGAATCAGCTCTTCTGAAGAATGACAGACCAGAACCTTAATCAGGCAACTACAACAGATCAAATTAATTTGTCCCTTAAATACTTATTTTCCTTCTGTGTATTTAAGGGGAACCTAGGAAATATGGCTCAGATATAGACATGTACATTACAACCATCTGAAAACAGCCAACATTCACCCCAGCTCTGCTCCCCCAAATACTTTTGCAGTGACAACATTCACAGCTGCAAGCTCTGTGAAAGTTTGCAGTTGTTGGTGGGATCGAGTCTGTTAGATATCTATAAAAATACACTTAAGATGTGCAGATGAATGCAAAATGCAATATTTACTCAGTGAATCTCACAAAAGCAATACTTGGCAGACATTAAACCTGCAGAAATGATTGTAGTACTGTAGCTGAAAGTAGAAACCTGCTCCAAGTCAGGAGAGGTTCTAATCAAAATGAAACATGTCAAAGCTTGGTGCTATTAGGTGAACGAAGATGTGCACAATGGCTTGAGGCTGCTTTAAGAGAGACTATGTGGATTTGCCAGTTTTCTGATGTCTTGCCTTGCATAACATAAAATACGCCTGTAGGTTTTCTTACATAGGTGAACCTAAAATGTCAGCAGTATAATTACTGAAAACATCAATGGATCAAGGACATTTTGTTGCAGGAAGCGGGCAGCAATCTCTGTTTCTATCAGCTACAGAAAGACCCCAGAATCCCTGATTTTCACCAGAGAAATCTTATCTCTAATGTAAAAGATTTGGAGAGAGGTCTTCCAAATGCAGCTGCAGTGTTCAGTAGCCTCATGCTGAAACATGTGATGACCGGGCAAGCCTGCTGTGACTGTCATCATCTACTGTAGATATGTTTTATTACCTGGCATATTCTCTTTCAATTTAGTTAACAAAAAAGTATACAACACTGTTACAGGTTTTTACATTTCTTTTACTTACATGCCCATATTTCTGAATAATGATTTAAGAGGAACAAGGAAGATTAAAACCCAGTGGACACATCATATTGCCCCTTGGATAAAAAATGTTTCTCCATCAAGTAAACTGTAAAGATATATATATGTATATATATATATATCTTCTTTTTATCTAGCAGTACCTCAGTCTTCACAATTGTAGATCTAGATTGTTTACTTCCACACTACTGGGAAGTTGCCTCAAAGTCTCCTCATCTAAGATGTGTGCATAATGTATAGATAAAATACAGTCAGAGCTCTGTAGAGGAAGTTTACAATAAGAGAATGTGAGTACCATTCAGATGAATACTTTTCATCAGAGAGTTTCATTTTGCCTGACAACAGGACTCTTCAGAAGTCACTCTGTGGGACTTGAACAAACTGTCATAGCCTATGGAACTGAGCTGTCCATGTTGCTAATACATCCCAGTGGAGAGCACACCCCTCACCTTGCCACCTCAGAGTGAGGAATTCAAAGTCTTACCTTAATTGCTGTAGGTGATAAAGAGCATTCCTCCCTTTATGGCTTCTTCATGGAAATTTCTCTCCCACTAGCAAGAGATGCGTTCACATCAGAAATCAATGCCATTACTTTGCTGATGGCATATATTTTAAATTTCTGTCTCAGAGATTGGTAAGAAAGATGCCTGTTTCTTTCTTTTGTGAATGGAAGTGTAAGAGAATTTCTGGGTATCTGTGTCCAAGCCAAGTCACTTTCCTACTTTTGTGGCAGCTCCAATGACTTTAATAATGTTTGATCTCAAAAGAATTTTTTTTCTTTTGACTGGCATCCATGTGTGTGCATGAGAGAAAGAATGTGTGTGCATTTTTCTGTGGGGACTGTTTTTTGTATACCAGAACATGTAAAACTAGTTTAAGAGAACAACGCCGTATAATACAAGAACAGCACAAGTTATTCATTATCACTAAAACATGAAAATACAGTTCTCCTAGAATAGAAAGCACATAGAGACACACGAACCCTCCAATGCCTTCTGAACAGCCTCTCACATTCATTTATGAACCATTTTTAATGCTTTACTAAGCCACTCCTTGCCTACTGCTGCATTCTTAGGTCAGCTAGCACAATTGCTGAAGAGTTCTGCCATATGGGCACACAAATGCTCAACAGCCCTGCAAAGCATCCAGTTAAATCTTACCGGGGAAAAAACAGCTGTTGAAATTAATGGTGAGTTCTTACATGCTACTTTCCTGTTATATTTCCTTTCTATAACCCTACAGGTTGCCTCTCTCTGTTATATAATTGCTGTATGTCACAATTAAGAGAGACAGTGAAGAAAGATTTTAGCAGGTTTTTTAAAGTTCTGCAAGTAAAGATCTCATTAATTACAAAATAAGGGTTAGCCCTGCTTATATGGAACCATGCTGGCACTTTTTTTGTGCTTGAAGATGTGTTCAAGGACAAAAAAAAGGCATTTTGTATGTTTGCACTCTTTGTGCCCGCTTTGATTAGCTCCAACATCTGCACTTTTTCTTCACTAGCAAACCTCTTGGTTCATGAGGTCTTTATGATGGTGATCCTGCAGTCTGAGATCTCTGGCCCTTTCAGGGATAACCCAAGCCGACAATATGTCAGAAGGAATAGCAAAGAGCACAAATATTTTGCTGAGAATTCCATCAGAAACACCCAAACACAGCTGAATTTAAAGTGCATTTAATTTGCAAGCTCTGTAAGAAGGAATTGGAAAACCACCCATAGTGATGCCAGCAGGAGCAGCTGGGGCCTTTCTGCCTTCCCAGCAGTCATATGGAAACCATGTCATGCAGAGATGAAATGCTGGCACTTCTCCTTGCCCCTCCCAGTGCACCCACAGGAGAAGGTGGCACTGAGAACAGGGAGATTCAACACATTAATTAATCTTGGGGCATGGATCCTGCAGCTCCTTGGGATCCAATCTGCTGCAAAGGATGCTTCTTCCCATGGCAGTCCCATGTGGAAGAGGAATCACATGAGCTGCCTCCTTTCAGTTCTTCCAGCTATCCCCACACACGCCTCCCATTTCCACTTTCTTTTTTCCCAGCACTGTGCTGAAACCGTGAAATAGGACATCCTTGCAGTCCCTGCGGGAAACACAAATTTTCTGATCTGTTCATTCAAACAGTGAAGGACGTAAGGCATTGCCCGCTTGGTTCACCAATGGAAGGCTCTGCAAGGACCTATGAGATAACACCTTTGTACTCAGAAGGGGAACAGCGTTAGAAAGGCAACTGCTTTTAAGATGGTGAACTGACAAGATCTACTCAGATCATGTGATTTTTTTCTCCTGGAATCTACAGACATGTAAGTTCCTGCAGATAAAATAAATGAAAGCAGCATTTCTACACTGTTTTCCTAATTATAGAACTATTTAATTCTATCAATGAATTCTTATCATGGTGTGATTTTATTGTTAGCTGAAGTAGTCCCCCTTGCTATCCCCAGCTCCGAAATGTGCTTCTGTCCAAAAGATGTCAAGGGAATCAGAGGAGGTGCCTTTTGTAGAAATGCTCCAAGATATGGAGCTTCGGATTTGTTCTCATTTTAATAAGATTGTTATTTTATTTTTAAATAACACTTCTTATTTTTGAAACTCCTCAAAGTGCCAGTCATGTCTATCACTTGTCTGTCCCGGCTCTGAGCTTAATGCAAAAGTCTAGAAACTCTTTGTATGAAAATTTCATGCCTCCAGGTGCTCCATTGATTATTCATGAAGCTTTTGGAGCTGTCACCATGGGAGCCAATTGGCTACAACTTATTTAGCATATTAATGACCTCTATGAGTTAGTGCAAGAGGAGACATATCATGCCACCTGGAATGCAAGTGGCAAGCTGCTGCTGACTCAATCATCTCTGCAATAGAAAATAAGAAATTGGAAACATTTTATACAGAAACAGCAAAGCTCTTACACGTCCAAATGCATTCATTCAAATTAGCATGCAGGCCTTCAATGGCTTGTTTTCATAATATGTTCCTTTTATTCTCTGTGCATTTGGCCTCATTACTAGCTCTCTCCCACTGCCAGAGCACATGCCCCTGACAAGGTTTAATAGGTGAGCCATGTGATGTGTTAGACATTACATCAGAATGTTTTAATACACCAAGGGCACGGCTGTGTGTCAGGTCCAGCTGCTGTTACTGCCGCTGCAGTTTGTATAGCAGGTAAGCTGATGGTCTCCAGAAAGCAGCCAGATAATGACAACAATTAATTTTACAGCAGTGAGAGAGGGAGTTGA
Source organism: Perdix hodgsoniae (assembly GCA_035772895.1). Lineage (NCBI taxonomy): Eukaryota > Metazoa > Chordata > Aves > Galliformes > Phasianidae > Perdix > Perdix hodgsoniae. The sequence goes on from JAPSGF010000034.1 coordinate 1,443,140, forward strand.
GCTGAGCTAAGCACCTTTTTTATTTCTCCCCATTCACTGCTGTGGTGTTGTGCCTGGTCAGCAGGTGAAGCGCTCATTTTCCCCTCTTGGCAAAATGACAGTGCTAAAACCAAGCAAGGATATCACTGAAGGGAATGCAGCAGTGATCACCTGGCACCAGCAGGAGGACTGCAGTATCCAGGGCCTGAGCAACCTCACTGAAGGCATGGAGGGGGAGCTGCAGTTCAGGGTCAGTCCCAATAGCACTGTCTGACCTTTATATATTTGAGATACAGAAGCAACCATTGCTGAGATTTATTAAGATTGTTTGAGGTCGCCTTTAGGGATGTAAAAAATTGGTTATATGGTGCACAGCTCTGTCTGGCTGATGGAGATTTAGGGCTCTTATTCTCGTTCTGGAGGACCCTGAGTCCTAGGGTGAGAGCAAGGTGATGGATGAGAGTGATATACATGCAGAGGAAAAACAGTTTCAGCAATAGCAGCAAAACACTTAAGCACATGCTAAACTTAATTTCACTTCCTTCCTACCTTCTGAATACTTTCTGTGATTGCTTGAAATATCGGCTTATTTTTGCAGTTAATTCATTCAGTAATTAAAACAAGTAGGAAGTAAGGTTGTTGCTCAGGGGAAGTGCTACATTCCCACTTAACAAGTGTAACTTGCTAAGAAAACAGATGACCTCATAGTCGTGTAGGCTCTTCCTTTTGACTGCAGTTTAGTCTTAATTATCAGTTGGTCATGAAAGACCAGTATGGGGAACTACAAACCGAAAGCCACAGCTGGGAGACAATCAGGAGGCCGCATTATGGAGACAGTATAGGGCTATTCAGATAAAGATCACTGAGTCAAAGAATAGCTGAAGTGGGCAGGGGCCTCTGAGTCCATTTGGGACAACTCTGCTCCAGCAGAGATACCCAGAGCAGTGTACCCAACACCACATCTAGGTACACGGGAGAAAAGTCAGTCACCCTCTGAGCTCCTCCCCTATGAACTGGTAACAATAACTTTATTGACAGACACTATGGAGAGATGGCACACCCAGAAATCTGCATGGAGATCTGTTTCCTAATTTGGTAAATACCACTTTTTTCTACAATGTCTTAAGTGATCTTTGTATAATTAGTTCACAATTAGATACCTGTATTTCAGATGCCTACATTTGGCATATGCATATGTCCTTGCTACAGACCTAATATATTTTTTGGATTTCAAATTGTGGGGTTTACTTATATAAAACTAGGCCTTTACAGTCAAAATCACTGTTTGATTTAGCACAGGTGACCCCTTGTTTTTTTGTATTGTTGCCCATGACTCTGGATACAAGGCTGCCCACAGACACAGCAGACAATGTGCACCAGGCTCTGCAGTTGCACACATTTTTTCCAAACCCAACGGGAAAACCACCATCATCTTAAACCAATGGCACATCTACATGGAATTGGCCACAGTTTTTTCAGTTGGTATTATAGAATACCAACTGAAAATATTATACGAATAGATACTATAGAATCATTAAAGTGGGAAAAGGTCACTAAGATCATTTAGTCAAACCATCCACCCATCATTTCCAGAGACAAAGAACAAGCACAGAAACAACAAAACCCCACAAGTCCTCAGCATTTTGTTTTAGAAATGTTAGCAATGCCCTGCAAGGTTGGAAACACCTTGCTGGGCGTCCTGGAATGATATCCCAAGGCCTAAGTTTCTGCAGCTCAGGCTCTTAGATCACTTCAAGCTGTGTTCATGTTGACTGTTATTCTTTCAACAATAAATATTTGGTAACCCACTTCAAGATCAACTAATGGAAGGGAAACACAATATTTTTTGGATGTTAAGAAGGTATATGGATTAGGAGTCTGAACCAATGTAGCTATGCACATTTGGTAGTTATTCTAAGTTAACCAGTGCTGGATTATTTCATGTTTTTAATTGTTGTTGTCTGAACTTATGTAAAGTCTGCATGTAATCATATTGCTGAATCCCCAGAACTGACTTTGTTCCAGGAGAATAAAAGCTTATTTAGACCTCAGGGGAGATGAGTTTGTTATATATTATCCAAATGTGAAGATATTTTTTTTCTTTTTCTGGTGGTCTTTCAAGCAAGGGTTAGTAATAAATTACAGGTACTGTATAGAATCAAAATGTGAAAATGTAATGAACTTAAAACAAATGTAAAGATTTAAAATAAATGCTTAAAATACTCTGTGATGGTACTGATGGAAGTATGCATTTCAATATTGAAATATTAGACTGGCAAATAACCCCTTATGTCCAAATAAATTCTGATTGCTTATTCACAGCTTAGATTTTCATAAGGCCTTCTTCATTATAAAATGAATAGCTGCTAATTTGTTGCATCTTCAAGTAAAGTTCCAGTAAATTATATTTAAAAGAGGGAAAAAAGGGGCCTTAAAACAATCACCAGCTGGCCATACTATTGCAAGTGCTATTTTCTTCTCTTTTTTGAAATTCTAATTTTTGTTTGTAAGTATTCAACCCTGGGCTTGTAGTGATCCATATAAAGAAATATGGACAGTGCCTGGATTTGCGTATTCCAGACTGAGCTGGGAAGGGGGGCTCCCATGCCCCTTTTTGCCAGCACTGCCGTTTGGAAGACCTTTTACTGAGCCCATTCAATTCATTAATTTACCAGAAATCAGCTCAACACACAAAGCCAAGTGAAAATTTATTTTCCTGTGGCACTGAGCCATCCTGCTCTGAACATCCTCACTGAACTATACTTCAGCAAACTTACCTTGGCACTGAAATAAAATCATCATGATATTAACTCCTTAATCCTTCTGTCATGTTCCAAGTGATAGATTTGTCAAATAGAGTATCCTTGCTATCAAAGAGGGTGGTTTGTTTACTTGTCTAAGAATCTATCTGTTATAGAGACAAAGTTGTAATGCGTGCTTCAACCTGCAGCTGTTAACGTGGCTTGCTTCTCAGTTGGCAGCAGGATTTCCTCAAGATTCAATTGATACATTGCAGAACATATCTGGGCTGAAGTTATAGAGATGGGGAACACTGAAAAATGTAGGCCTAAAATGAGCAAAGACACTGAGAAGTGAATATGGACTTGTGTTCTACTGAGGATTCCAGCCACAGATTCTTAACAACCAAGAAGGCTATTTGACTACAGTCTGCAGTAAATGCCTCATATAACAAGCTCTGTTTCTCACAGAAGTTGCCCAGGGCCCCTTCCAGCCTGGCCTTCAACACCGCCAGGGATGGGGCATCCACATCTCTGGGCAGCTTGTGCCAGTGCCTCACCGTCATCTGAGTAAAAAAATTACCTCCTAACATCTAACATAAATCTCCCCTCCATTAGTTTATATCCATTTCCCCTTGTCCTTTACATGCTGCCCATATAAAAAGTCAGTCTCCCTCCTCTTCATAAGTTGCCCTCAAGTACCAGAATGCAGCCATGAGGTCTCGCCAGTCTTCTCTTCTCAAAGCTGAACAAGCCCTTCAGCCTTTCTTTATAAGAGAACTTCTTCAGACCTCTGATCGCCTTCATGCCCTCCTCTAGACTCTCTTCAACAGGTTCACATCCTTCTTGAGCTGGGGCCTCAGGCTTCAAACCAGTACTCCAGATAGGGCCTCAAGAGGCAGAGTAGAAGGGGAAAATCACCTCCCTCACCATGCTGTCCAGTCCTTTTTGGATGCAGCCCAGGATACAGTTGGCCTTCTGGGCTCTAAGTACACACTGTTAGCTCATCTTCAGCCTTTTATCCATCAAGACCCCCAAGTTCTTCTCTGCAGGAGTGCTCTCAGTGAGTTTCCTTCCAGTCTATACCTACATCTGGGACTGACCCAACTCAAGTGCATCAGCTAGCACTTGGCTTTGTCGAACCTCATTAGGGTCACATGGGCCCACTTTTCAAGCCTGTCTAGGTGCCTTTGGATGGCATCCCTTCCTTCTGTGGTATGAATTGCACCTCTCAGCTCAGTGTCATTATCAAACTTGCTGAGGATGTACTCGATCCCGCAGTTTATGTCATTGATAAACATATTGAAGAGCACCAGTCCCAAGATGGACCCCTAGAGAATACCACTTATCACCTACCTCCACCTGGACACTGAGCCCTTGACAACAACCTTCTGACTGATTATCCAACCAACTTTCTATCTACCAAATAGCCAACTCTTCAAATCCATGTTTCTCGAATTTAGAGATGAGGATGTGGTGTGGGAACATGTCAAAGACCTTGTACAAGTTCAGGTAGACAACATCAGTTGCTCTTCCTTGATCTACCAATGCCATCACTCCTTTGTTGAAGACCATCAGATTGATTATTCACGATCTGCCTTTGGTGAAGCTGGCTGTCTTGGATCATCCCTTGTCTCTCATGAGCCTTCCAGGAGGATTTGTTCCATGATTTTCTTAGGCAAGTTGTGAGACTCACTGGCCTGTAGCTCCCTGGCTCTTCCTTTCTCCCTTTCTTACAAATAGGAGTGATGTTTCTCTTTATCCAGTTACTGAGGACTTCACTGATAGCCATGACTTTTCAAACAAAAACAAATCAGAGGAAGGAAAGTTCTTACACAAATTGTGCACCTAAAGAGGTCTGGTGGGGACATTGGTGGGATCAGGACACAGAGGGAAGACAGAAATTCCTGCTCTGTCTCTGGAATTTAGGTGATAACAAGAACATGACAGAAAGCAGCTGCAAACTTGGATTTGTTAACAAGAATAGGTAGAGATTTGTGAGTTGTGGGACTGAAGGTAATAACTGCAACTATTTGAGTGCTTAAGATCAACCTTTGAAAGGGAGAGATTGAAGGGGAGTATGCCAAGACCATCATTTATGTTAGTGGACGTTTTATAGTTTGCAATTTTGCTGACAGTGATAGAAAGCCTTGCGTCAGCCTCACCATACTAGGCTTCTCCTGTAATGAGTTTATCCCCCATATCAGGTTTATCATTCTAATGAGTTTATCACCCATAATGAATTTATCACCTGCACTGTTTGGTCAAAGCATTCATAAAACCTTGTAAAGATACATCAAAAGGACATCAATTTAATCCTTTTAAAACAATCACACACATTCATCTGTACAGAAAAATGCAAGCATGCTTAAATTCCTTTTTTTTTCTCTGAGGGATGTCTCCTGGCATATATGGGAGGTGTCATATCAACTACCTACATTTTCTACCAATAACACACAACACCTTCAGCAAGACAAATAAAATGTTCTTCAAGATAAATTATCTGATAAATAACTGACGTTATGATAGGTTTTCTGACAAGAACAAAAAAAGTCAGGAACTTCAGCTGCTCATTTCCTGCCTTTCTGATTCTGTTCTGTGCTAGTCCCATTTCATTTAACAATCTCACTGTCAAATAGCTTAACTTAGTATTGTCCATCTTTGGCACGATCGTGAGCACTATCAGGCTGTCTATTGTAAACTCTAACATGGTCTCACGCTAGGACTCTGACACTGGGTTGTCTGATACAGCAAATGATGCTTGATGCCTTCTGGCTGGAGTGCACATCTCTGTCCCATGGCATTGGTCTCTGCCCAATTGGGCATTGTGGTACATTCGTACAGTCAAAGTGGTGCAAGAAGAAGACTTGCTATGGGCAGCAATGCAGCCTGCTACATCAAGTCTCAAGAGCTGCTCGTAACACCATTACTGCCTGTAGAACTCAATTTTTATTTTATTACCTTCTTGCATTTGTCAGTGTTTGGAAGCTTTATGAACACAGGTGGCCAAATTCATCTGTTGTGTAACTCCCTGGATCCCAATTTGGCCCACAATCTTGTGTACATTAAAATATCTAAGCTGAACTTCTTTTGCTGAAGACATATTTAACCATAAATACTGATATAAAAATAGAGCTAGTTCATCATTTTACCTCCTCTATCCTCCCCAGTGCCTTTTTTTTTCTGTGAAAACAAGGGTTTCAGCAGTACACTTTCTTTATTAGATAAATAACAATTTAAAGGCAACACAATGTTCTTTAATGATTACTATTGTCTACCTAAACTCTGAACTGCACTGGCAAGTTATTTTTATGTTTCAAATAATTATGTATATAAAAATTATTATATAAAACTAATTTCATTCATAATGTAAAACATAATTAAGCATAAATGTCCATGCCAGCCTTCTTGTTCTGTTTTGTGGCTAAGTGTATGAAACCAATGGATCTGTCTTTGGCTAATCCAGGGCTGTGTTGCTTCAGAAACTAAGCATCCAACTGTAATTCCACAATTCTTCGCTTTTATTGTAAGGTCTGCAGTGCCATTCCAAATTGCTTGCTAGCTTTACAAGGACACTGCCTTTTTTCACATCTTTATATTCTATCATTTTTAATACAGAACAGTTCACTAGGTGTAATTTCATAGAGACAATTTTCACAAAATCTTTAAAATACTTGGGAATTGCTCAGCATGCAAGAATTCAGAGTAAATAGGTTACTCAAATAGCTATTTTGTAATTTTAGGTGCCCAATATGCAATCATTTAAATCACCACCAATCTATCACCCTTTTTCAGCTGAAATTTTCTCTGCAAGTAATAATCTGCAAGTGATGTTTGCAGCAGACAGAAACAGTTGAAAAGGATATGAAAGAAAGAACAAAGATGAAAATAATAGTTGGTAGAAATGAGAGAATAGTATAATTACTTGTATTTCCCCAGCATCATGTCCTCCCAGAATTCAAGCTGTGTATAATAGCTTTAGTGCAAGGGCAAAACAGAGAAGCCCCAAGGAAAAAGGATGCAGATAGTATTTTTTTAACCTTCCTGAGGAGCCTTACTCCATGAAGATTTAAAGCTTTTTAATCTTCAGCAAGACGTGTTGGCTGGAAAGCAGTACATTTCAAAATGAAAATGCATTAATTAATGTCTCTTGGAAGAGGACAATCTGAAATATCTTTCTCTGTGGGAGTAACTTGCATGCTGATGATGTGGGCTGATAGATATTCCATCGGAGAGTGTTGAGGGAATGTTAAGGTTGTACAGTTAAGCACACGGAAGTTAGGAAACACCATATTGTAGGAACCATGCGCACCCTTAACTCTGCCTCTGATGTGTATGCAGGATAATATATTCATTACATATAATCTCTCAGACTGTGCTATAAATATACACCACGTTCCCTGATCTCAGATTTTACACACATCATATCATGCATTAAGTGCCATGTACAACTCTCCACCAGAGCCTATTAAAACCTTGTATGAGTAAAGTACATAATAAAATCAGTCTTGAGCAACTAGTGCAGATTAAATATTCTATTTATGATACAGAAAATGGCAGGTATTTGTTTCAATAAATTATCCTGTACCTTGAAAGACTGCACTCTGCACGGGTGTATGCAAATTGGCCATGCAGTTAGCATCTTCATTTCCTGCACAGATCAGGAAGGCTGGATGTGCTTCTGCTTGAAAAGGCATGGGGCAGGTACTGCAGCAGAGTGGGGCTTTGGCCGTTCCTCTGTCAAACCAGAACACTCAGGAGGGGGAATTCCTATGTCCCTCTGTGAGGAGTTAGCCCACAGTTCTGCTCTTCCTGACACATGACAGTTTCGTTTACCTAATTAGCAGAAAAGAAAGTTCCTGGATCATTGTGACGAAAGAGGGAAAGAGGATACCTTTAAGGACTCCATAGAGTGGGGTATTGGAACACATACACTACATGGCATTGGAAATGAAGGAGTAAAAGCAGTCTGTGAAGTTTAAATGGTATTTGTAATGAAAACAAAGCACATAATTAGGAAGGTTAAGGATCAGAGGATCTAGAGAGAGTTGAGGCTAAAAGTAAACCTCAAAAATTATAAAAAACATGCTTTTTCCATTTAATTGACTCAGAATGCAATGAAAGCATGTTTCTCTAATTAAATAAATGTCTTGTGGTATGCAGAAATAAATACCAATGATTCTTAAATCATGGCCTTTGAATCTGGACATAATAGTTTTTCTATTTGGATTTTAAGTGATTTTTTTCGACATTGCTTTTATTTTTGTGAGCCCTTCATTTTGTTCTGCTCCACATCTCTCTCCTTTCCAATTCAAGTTTAGGTGATTCTATTTTCAAATCAATTCTGCTCCACCTATTTTCTTGATGGCAGAATGAAGGATGAGTTCTTTCCTCCATCTTCTTTCTCTCAGAAAGCAGACCTTCTCTGCAGCCACAGAGCCTGTGGGTGGCTCTGCCTGCTCCTCCTCTCTTCTCCAAGGGCAAGGAGGGAGGACTTGGGCTCACTCCCTCTCTCTGCCTGAGCAGCATTGACTGATGAAACTGGTAATTCCTCTTCCTGTTGAATCCTTGCTGCCAATTTCTCACTCCATGAGGTGGGCAAATGCCACACATGCTGAAGGTCAAAGGGACAGAGATTTGGCCTTTCTTGTGCCAAAGTGATCCTAGTCACTGATGTTTGCCCTTCATCATAAAAAATAGAAGTTAAAAAAGGCTGAGGTTGCAAGAGATTTGTCATACTTACCCACACAAACCCCACCTGATTGTTTTGTAAGATTTTTCTTTTCAGATGTTTTGTTTCTTCTCAGCAACAGAAACAAAGAGCTTCTTCAAAATACTCTCCTACACAGTGTTCTTCATCTGTCCCTTACAAATCTTCATCCTCAAAGTGATTTCTGGACAAGGACATGGTCTCTCTAATGCAAACAGCAACTGCTTGCTTGGTATACTGCTCTACTGTGTGAAACTGCTATTATTTCAGCTTCTGGATGCTACAGGAAAGTTTAATGTATTCTTATATGCTTAGGGAAAGATGAACTTAACAGATTCATTAAGTTTCAAGCTAAGTTTCAGCAGTATTTTCCTTTACCGAATTTGCCATTCTGGAGAGTTTTTGTTTTGTTTTGTTATGCACAGAGGAGTGCATAAATGCTGTGCTGGAAGGGTCTGCCTTTGCCAGTGAATGGGATTCTCAACAAACTCAGGCCAATGTGTAACATGTATGACACTCAGAAGTGTGCTCTAAAATTGTTCCACTTTGCAATCACTATCCTCAAACTCCATAAATGTTTGCCTTGCCTACACTTGAAAAAATAAGATACAGATTAATTTGACTGAAGGTAGAAGTCTGGAAGATGTTGGTAATGCCCTTTGCCTGCTCCCTTTTTGAGGCAAGGTGTTGGATGTCATTTATTTATGCACCTGCAGTGGAGCTTCGTGAAGCCACACTTGTCCCTGTCCTCTCTCTGCAGTCAGTGGAGGGAGGAAGTGCTTTTAGGGTGTTATTCATCTTAGTCTAGCAACTGTAAAGTAGAAAGGTTCACAGCTGATTGATCATCTTATACAGTTACACAGCACAGAAGAATCAGGTCAGGTAACAGACACAAGTTTTCAGAAAATCTAAATGATAGCTCCAGCAAGTCCTAAACTAGACATAATGATAAAGGAAAGAAAAATCCAAACTCTAAATATCATTTTAATCTTTGCTTTAAAATCTAGTTGACTTTGAGAGTACAGAGATCTGTACTCTCATATTCACGGCAGTTATAATTGCTCTCTGCTTGATATTGTTCCAGTGTACATGAGAACATATTCAAGGACTAGGTATATGGTCATGCAGGATTTATTGTTTTTAACTTTACTGCAGCATATCAGGACCAAAAGTTAATATAAAGATATTGCTCTTTAAACATGCCTGAAAAACAGTTTTGATGAACAGACTCCACTCTTGTAAAGCTAATATGACAGTCCCAGAGTTGGTATAAAAACATGTAACATATTTATTTAATACTTTAATTATACAGTATCTTAGTAGAAGAAATTGCTAAATAACAAGCTGTACAATGATTACTATTGCAAACCTTAACTAGCTTTTACTCCCAATCTACTAAATTAAACCAAAATTTTAACTCCTTGAGTGCTTTTGACTTTACCCTAAAAGCTACTGCCTGAGAAGATTTGCACCTGAGCAAGCCCCATATTTCATGCATTCGATATGAGCTACAAAAGCACTGTGGTAGGTTTACTGGGTTATTAATGCTTATTTTACTTCAGAGATCCCGTTGTTGTTTTTTGATGATGAAAATGGTGTATGTACAAAGCTATGCATACAACAAACAGTAGGGCAGACATGAATACCATTAAATGTATTTAGACCTGTTAGGAAAAAGGAAAAACAAAACAAAATAAAACAAAAGCAGGCAAATAAAAAACAGCAACAAAACTCACCAAGACTCATTTGATTTTCTATATAATTCAGAAAACATTTTACAAGTTTTAAGAGTCTTCTCAGAGATCCCAGGATATTTCTCTGCAGCATGTTAGACTCAATCTCAATCCCATGTTCTTTAAACATGTAAAGAAATCCTTTCTTTGATACAATCCACATAGATAGCCTTTATGATAGATTTCTATTTTATGGTTCAGCTCCATTGTCAGATATTCCATACCTAAGCTAAAAGTTTGAGTGAATCCTCAGACTGGAGGCAATCTCTTGCACAGGCCTCTTGATAAACATTCTCCTTTTGTTCCTGAGCTTTCACTGCTTGGATTGTTGCAATCATCTGTGTAGCATATGGCAATTTCTGGAAGCTTGAATAAAATGGCAGCCAGGTAATGGCCCCACAATACTACAGTGTAATCAAAACGGTGTAACCAAGGAAAAGAAAATTGTGGTTATGGTTTGATACAGATGCATATAGAAATAGATAGATGTGTTTTCAGTTTGTTTTACTTCTACTACTACTACTACTAATAATAATAATAATAATAATAATAATAATAATAACAATAATTAGGCAGAAACTCTGAAGTATGGCATCTTCTGTGGCTTATTAGATTTATATAATTCAGAGTATGAAAACACAGACACAAAACCCCGCTTATTTGGAAAAAACAAAGTCCTCGGGGAGTTTTTTGACCTATTCTAGCACAGAAATAATAGGTGTTGAAGAGGTAATATGTGACAGTTTAATAGTCTGCATCATGACATCTGTGGAGCTGAAAGGGGGGAGGACAAGGCAGTATATACCCTCAATTTCTCATCTGTTTTGGTTTTGCCTTTGTCTTCAGTCACTCCAACATTCTTTTGGCAATGAGTGCTTTTCAGGCAGGAGATATTACACCTTCCCAGCTACTGGTTAGTACTTACCCTTTGGGCCTGGGGTGCCCATTTACTTGGGAAGAGGATGGACCAGGCCATATACATCACTCAGCGCCTTCTGATGTTTCAGAACTTCTAATTTGCTTTAATTTCCTCCCTTAGGAAGTGATGCAGTTTTGATATTCACTCAGCATCACACTCTAAATAGGTTGTTCATCATCAGTCTAAGTTTGCTATACATAAAAATGTTGAACTTTCAATTCTCAGAGGAAACAGAATGAAGAAATAGTTTGATTTTCCTTTCATTCTTTTGTTCTCAAAACACGTCTTTCTACCACTAATTATATAAATGACTGAAAGCAATTGTAAATGCATTAACTTTTTGTTCGATTTGTTAATTCCAAGACTCAGACTTTTAAATATTGTGACCTTGATTCTCACTTGTGACCTTCAGCTTGCTGCTAAGGGGTGGAGACTGTCAGGCAAAGAATCAAATCTCTCTCACCCTCATGATGCTGTGTTCTGCCAATTGCCCATGTCATAAACTAAAACAATTTACGGACCTCTTAGACTTTGTTATTTTAATTCTGTGGTATCTGCTCTGTCATGTTGTACCCCCCACTACGTTGTCTTGTCTTCCGGTGAGAACTGAAGACAGACAATGTAGATAGAATCTGGTTGACTCATTTCACTCAATATATTATTTTCTTATTTTTCAGTCAATTTTCAGTTGAAAACTTTTTGGGGGGGAGCTTGTACCAGGCAGTGGAAAGAAAGTCTAGCTCTGTCTTCCTTTTTCCCTTCCTTCTAACACATTATTCACTATGTCACCAAGAAAAAAATTTTCCAAAATTAGAGGTATAATGCAACTTGTGGAAACTGTGCTGGCATTTTGTTAGCATGTGAACTGGGGCAGCTCTCATTTGGGAAAAGTAAGCAGGTCCCTTCTGAGCTCAGTACTGAATTCACTGCACCGGTGCAGGATTTCAGACTGATATCTAGCCAAAGTCCATGTCCTTTGGATACAGCCATACCTCAGACAACAACATGGATGTTACCTAAGATGTACATTTCCTGCTCTTTTCTTCCCCTATACATATATCCCTTTCTTTCTGAAAATCAACGTCTTACAGAAAAGTATAAAGTATCATCCTGTTGTACAAAACCTGAAGCATCTCCTATATGAGACAAACTTGAGTAACCTGCGTTTGTTCAGCCTGGGGAAAGGAAGACTGAGAAGGCATCTGATTAATGTTTATAGATACCTGAAAGGAGATGGAAGGCAAATGGATGAGGCCAGACTCTTCCCAGTGGTGCGTAGTGATAGAAAAGGAGTAATGGCCTAAAACTTGAACATAGGAAGTTCCATACTAACATGTGGAAGTACTTCTTTACCATAGGGTGACAGAACACTGGAACAGGCTGCCCAGAGAGGTTGTGGAGTTTCCTTCTATGGAGATATTCAAGATCCATCTAAACTCCTGCCTGTGTGACCTATTGTGAGGAACCTGCCTTAGTAGGGGGGTTGGACTCAATGATTTCTTGAGGTTCCTTTCAAAACCTGTGATTCTGTGATTCTGTGAAGGCTCAGTAAGTCTGCAGTTCTTCACAGCATAACTTGTTGGAAAAAGGTGTGTGTGTCAGGAACATTCGTATAAACATTGCTATCTCTAGTTAGAAATAAGTCTCAGAAGTCAATGAGAACAAGGAAGAAATAGTGCATCTATTGTCTTTTAATCTTTTTCTCCCCCCATCTTTCCCATACAAGATTTTTTTTTCTGAATGGTTTTCTCTCTAATGATAATGTCGTTTCTGCAAGGCTTTTAGCATATCTTCAGCTTAAGCACCTCTGTGGATCATGAAGTCAATCAGAACTGAATTGCTTAAAGTCGGAGATACTGTTTTTGAACTACTGCCACCATCTATTTATATAGCAATGTGAAAAACATCACAGTAACCTTAAAGACATTTTTCCCTCTCAAGTGTTTGCAGGATGATTAAATCAGACTTCCTTTGTGAATCTGGTAAGAAGGTAATGTTTCCTCTGAAAACTAACTTTTCAAGGTCTCTGTTTTCTCTTAGAAAGAGATAGATCATCATTCCTCACATCTGGGCTGAAGGATATATAAATTTTCTCCCTTGTATAATAAAACTGCAGAGAATAAATACAAGTATTAAATTTCACAGGGACCTCCTCCTACAAATTGAAAGGTGCACACTGTCCCTGGAACAGTTTGAAACAGGGAGAATTTTGCTTTAGTGAATCCTGTCTGCAGGTCCATGACATATGTCAACAGATTTCTTTTTGAGGATTAACCACTCGCATTCCATGTTCCACAGGATCAGGCCGCAGGAGATACTTCATTTTCCCCAGTTATCTAACGATGCTAAGGAGGGGAAAGGTTTATGGAGCTCCTCTCGTAGATGGCTGCTTTTCACTGGAACAGGCATTCTGCCTTTTAAGGAGAAGCAGTAATGAGCTTTGGACCTCTGCAAGGTACATTTTTACAGACATTTACTCTTACTGAAACAACTCTGGCAGAGACTGTGAGGAGCTTATAGTTCAGTTTCCCAAGGGAGAAGATCAGTGGTGGAAAAGACTGTGCATAAGCCAAGTGTGAGCTTGGTGATGTGATCTCACTGTGTATGTCTGAGAGGGAGATGACTTATATAGGCTCCAGTCCAAGGTGAAAAAAAAAAAAAAAAAAGACACAAAGACTGTTCAGGTCTATTTTATTTTCTCTAGGACTCCTTTGGGAGGCTGAGATCGGGGAGCTATGCTTCTGTGACGACTGATTCTTAAAGAACTGTAGAAACATTTCATCAAGTAACTCCTACCAAGGACTGTTCCATACACAAACAGCAGCACCAGTCAGCACTTCCCAGTGCTTAGTGGTTTATCACAATAAAGGAAACAGAAAGTCAGATGAGCTTGAAGGCCTCTGCCAAATATACTTTTTCATAATTGTTGCTATTATATTGTATTTGGTATTTATGATTGTCTTTTGCAGGAATATCTCTAGAAGTCTTCGATGAGCTCCAGCTTCAGTGTGCTGCAGGCTAACCCCATGCATAAAGTGCTTAAGCACTGCCTGAAGATCTCATCTATCTGAAGAACACTATTCAGAATTATGTCTTGACTGTGTGAGGACTGAAAGATCTTATGATCAGAAAATTATATATATACATATTTTTCTTCTATTGAAAAAAATTCAATAAAATTGAAATTCAGGCAGATAAATGAATGTGTGTAAAAACTGAAAAGAACAAGAACAATCTTAATCTATGGTGATACTTCATTGAACCCCAGAGAGATATACTGAGAGCAAATTGGACCCAGAATGTTTGCATATGGAATCATTTGACTTCTTTCATTTTTTAAAGAAAAAAGCTTTCAGTGAATTGTAAAATAAATTTTATTTTAACAAAACTTATGTAAATGGTAGCAGTAGCTGCCCCTTACTATTCTGCAACTCTTTATGTTGAGTTCCTAAAAATCTTCAAAGAGATATTAGGTATTTTTGCAATGTCTCTGTTCTCTTATGTGAAAATAATTATGGCACAATCTTTTTTCTCATTCAGGTTTTAAATCCTGATTAGAGGCATGTAATCTGCCCTTCAAGCAAAATATATAATTTTGTGCATCACATTCATCTTTCTAAATTACAGCAAATTGTCCAATTTTTATTTTGTGGACTGTGTAGTTACAGCAATCAGCTTACCTGCTCTTCACCTCAGCATATGCTGCAGTGCCCTAAGTGATGAATGTCATATTAATCAAAAGGCTTGGAGAAATCTTCTGATCTAATATAAGACTTCAGCTTGGAAAACACACTGCCTCAAGAAAGCAGGATTCAGAGACTTTCAGGACTTTTCAAAATCATGTTTTAGATGGGAAAAGCAAAGACATTTTTTGAAACAATTAAATAAATGAATTAATAAACTGTATTTCCAGTCAGAATGTACTAGGTTGTATTATTCTCTCCAAGCATATTACTAACTAAAGGTTCAATGAAAGTTTTTACATAGAAAGACAAACTCCAATTAAATAGAATAATACAATTAAAAAAGAAAGGTTAAAGAGTTTTGATAGCATGTTGCAGCATGGAAATTAAACCCAATTTAATAAGTAGTTAGGGCTTTGATCTCACAGATCTGGCCAGTGCACAGAAGATAGTGAACTGGTGGCATGAAAGATTCCTATAAAATCTACACTGAGTTCTGGGTAAATGCATTTCTTCATTTCTCTCCTTTATAATGTCTAAGGTGTAATGTGAAGCACTGAGGACATATCTGCTGGCATGTTTCCACTGGAACCAGTCAAACTGCACCAACAGATTTTGACTCTGAGTCAGGAAATGCCAGAGTTAGGTTGAATGCAGGGCAATGTGATAGTGTTTTTTGCAATATAGAAGGCACACTTGTTTTCATTCTCAAGTAGCTTGATTAAATTACTAAGGAATCTGCAAAGGTTCACTCAGCTGTACTTCCAGCTCTCCAGATAGCCAGAGAACATCCTGTGATAATGCAGAAGTCTCCATGTGATCACCTCTGAGACAATATGTCATCAATAAAAGCTAGTAAGGACTTCCAAGGTCTTTAAATAAAATAATAATAATAATAAATAACTTTAGAAAGAGCTTTTACTGCTGATGCTTTTAGCTATAGCTCTGTGTAACATTTTGTCATGAAGACATTCACTTTGCAATCTAAAACCATGACTGCATTCATAAGTGGTTTTTCAGGTAGCATAGACCTCTTAGATGTGCTGTATCAAAGGGACCATGAAACCAAAACATAAAGCATGCTTACTGAAAACCCTAAACTGCCTTCTTCGGCTATCATCCTATTTCTGGGATTCAGAAAAGCACATTTTCAGACACTGATGCACTGTCACCTCCAATGAGGAGGAAAAAGCTCCCTGCCCTAAAGATCATACAGAAGACACAAGCAGGAGAAAAGTTAGATCCTACCATAAAACCCTTCTCTTAAGATGTTGAAAAGCAAGAAACAAGAACTTGTTTCTCACTGTAGTGTGAGTGAGGAGAAAGCACAAACATGCACTTCACTAAAAGCCTAAAAAGGTGAGGAGGAATAATCTTCTGCTTTGAGACAAATTTTGCTTTATAGCTCCTGGGAGAAAGAAAGAAAGAGAAAAAAAAAGACAAATCTAGGTATAATTTTTAATTGAACCATCATCTTTTCAGCAATTAGTTTAACAACTTCTATTCAGAATGTAGAAGCAGAGGAGAACTTGCATGAAGAAAGAGACATTATTTCACAACAGCAGTTAAAACTACTCAAGGCAAAATCAGATGAGCTGTTCAGTGAAGAACTGTGTTTTTTTCAGTACTGCAGGTAAAGCTCTTGACCTCAGTGAATCTTCTCATTTATAAGGACATGTCAAGACCTTCTTTATGATTTTCAGAATTCCTTCCCCAATCTAGTATGATTTTTTTTTTCATTCACAATCTTCACTACTGTTATCCTTTCATCAGTGTGAGCCTGAATACGATTAGAAGAATGGATTTGTTCATGTCATTTAATACCACATGTAATTTAATTGCATTCCCACTTGAATTTCTTTTTATTTAGTATTTATATTTACAGCAGCTAACTATCAGTATCTGCTTCTTGTCTTTTTTCTATGGATATATAGGCACTTACTGTCAAGAGATACTATTATATCTCTATAAAACAGCCTGTGGAAACAAAAAGCACCTAGACATAGTAATAAAAGTATAGGTCATTTCAAGAGCATGATAAAGTGGCCTTTAGTGTATTTTAGATGGTCATCAGAAATCTTTCTTTATCTTCTAGTCTATTCTCCTTGACTTTGTGTAATTTAGGGAAATCAGTATTAGTAGTTAACATTCTGAAAGTCAGAAAACTCATATTTTTGAATCTAAACTAAAATTTTGTCCCTTCTCAACTGGGAGTTTTCTGCTCAAATTAACAGTTTAGTGAAGACTAATGCGATAAAGGCAAGCCAAAGAATGTCTTTTTGTTTTCTTCTCTCTTCAGATGAGCTGTGACACATAAACCACACTTGTTTGGCAAGATATAGGCCCCAGTCTCTCTTTCACCAAGGTGTACAAGTTCATTTTTTCCCATCATGCAGCTTAGTCTGATGGGATTCTAGTGGGCTGAAAATGTAGTCAATTACTTTGAATGCTCATCCCTAACATATATTTGATAATAGCTTCTTTCTCCTCCTGAAGACAATTTGTCTAGCATTTATAACTAATTATAATTATATTCATTGTTCATATCAAATTTTCTGAAAGTAGTTCAATATTCACAAAGGAAAATAGGCTGGCAGTAACAGAATAGATGAAAAAAAAAAAACAGATTTCTCTCAAGTTTTAATAGGCATGTGTTTTCCCAGTAGTTTAAGTCTGCACTCTAAAAATCTGATTTTTCTACAAAATTCATTGGATTCAGAGAGCAGGAAAAACAACAGAAAAAAAAGGACAGGATTTCCATTTCCACAAGTTCTTCCCACAGGAAGGCTAGAAGGAGTTCTAACTACTAGCCATCAAATGAAATTTGGCACTATGCAAGTCGTTACTTGAGAGACTTTTGGAAGTCATAGGTAGTATTTACAGAATCACCTTCTTAACAACTCACATCTTAAAGCCTGTTCTCCTTATCTTCTTAAAAGGGTAAAAGAGAGAAGCAAAGGAGTTCACATTCAGTTTATCAAGCTGAATATCCTTTGGTTCCCTCCATAGCCAGAAGAGAGAGATAAGCCACCACTGAGGTAACTGAGCAGAAATTTACCTCAGTGGTTTGGACTCACACTTTGGAGGTGTTTTTCCCATTCACAATATAGAAAATTTCATCCAGCCAGCCACATTTCCATAATCAAACTTATGTGGTGGCAAGACCCGCTGTCTGCACTTCTAAATTCTTTCTTGTGAGCTTGCATTTTTATAAAAAAGATAGCTTTTGTTCAGATGCCCTGAATTATGATTTAAAGGGCAGGGAAATACATTCAAGAATTCATCTGTTTTGAATTTCACTGCACACTGATATTTGTTCTTACAACTATTTTTATTCTATTCTCTGCTCATAAACAATGACAGAAAATTATAATATAATAGTCGCAGGACCTGAGTTTTAACTGGTTTTCAGTGTTTTATGCCAGAATGATTTTTCCCCCTACATCCAATAAAGCTTCAGTGGTGTCGAGCCAGTATTAATTATATCAGAAATAAATTAGTAGTCTGTCAAAGTAATCAAATTTTCTTTTTTTTTTCTTTTTTTTTTTTTTCAGTGGATAAACCAGATGGCCAAAAAAAATCTTCTGTCAGGGTTCCTTCTAGTCACTGAGAATAACCATTCTGCTGATATTTTGTAAAAATATCCAATTTAAGATGTCTCCTATGAAAAACTGATGAATTGTCACTGAACTGTTTGTTTCACACTTGAAGGACAGCATTTATAACTGCTTTTTAGCATCATTTTATCATAATTATGTCATATTATCACATCCATTGCAATATATCAGAGTTTTTCAGTCACTGTTTTGCATGTGTGCAGTTAATATCCTCAATCCAAGCTGCAGCTCACATAGCTCCCAATGGTTTCCAAGTGACTTCAGTGCTGCTCCACTTGGAAGCTTGGACGTTGCCAAGGTCCTTTCTGAATGGACCCCAGATTCAGGTCAGAGCAGCAAATGGACATCCATGCTTTTTTTTTTTTTTTTTTTTTTTTTTTTTTTTCCCATGGAAGAAATTAGTCAAAGTGGGTAGACTCTTGGGTTTAATCTTCAGATGGATTTGGGGCTAGGAAGAGTCCCTACACAGAACAGTTATGAATACTCTATTTAATAAAGCTGGCCAAAATGTGTTCTCAAATATAGTGTTATTTGAAGTACCTCAAAATTAGAGAAAGAATTAGAGACCAGAATTTGCCTGTTATAATGCTTTATGATGGACAATAAGCCCCATGTCTGCAAAGATGACTTTTCCCATCTTTACATTCTTTCTGTGCTAACACTTGCTTGGTTGGGAATCACCCCCATTTGCTGTGGCAAGCACAGGGTAAATACATCTATAATTTCAATTCCATAAAATAAATATACTGCTGCAGAAAGTTTCCATAGGATAACTGCATTTTTCCACTAGATGCAAATGTTCTGACTACAAACCTTATATGCTGGCACATCCTAAAATCCAGAGATAAAAGTTGTTCTGTAAAAGATGAGTGTTATTCTTATTCTTATTGATTATACAATTATCCAGAAATGCACCACCACAAAATCCTACAGGTTTAATCTAAGCTTTATTGGAGGTTTATTACTATTGCAGTCACTCTGTGGTACCATTGGACTGAGTAAGCATTTAATCAGAAAATGGTATCTCCTCTCACATCAGTCAGTGATCCAGCAGGGTAGCTTTGTGAGTGTGTATGCAAGTGTGAAAGGTATCTCATTTGGCTTAAGGAGACCAAATGTTGATTCTTCTAACACCTGAATTTTTGCTTATTTCTCTCAAGAGCTCTAATGAGATTGATTTTCAAGGCCTATAACGCTTAAATTATTACATTACATCAGGAAAACATATTTAAAGATACAAGCTTTCTAAGCCTCAAAGCCACCTACTGAATTTATACTTCTGGAACAGTGGCTTAAAAAAAACAGTCAGAAGTGTAACTGATCAGTTAAGTGGTATACTCAAGGACTAAACCCTAAGACCAAAACTCACATCTGATGTTCGAGTCGCACAACCTAACTCCCTTCATGAATTGCTATATACCTGAACAAGCATAATTCATTTGCAATTCACTTTGTCATAGCCTTTTCAGAAGATACCCCTTTTTTAAAGTAAGTGCACCTAACTCACAGGGTTATTAGAAAATCTATTGCCCTTTAAACTATTCTGCCTTAGACTGAATTTATTTCTCTCCAGAGATGAACTAGTAATGAAATCAGCAGAGTTACGCTGAATTTGGATGGCTCCCTGGGGGCTACATGGTACAGTGTTAGTTCAACTCAACCACTTGCTCCTTCAATTTCAAATTAAAATTTTGGTCGTATACCCATTGGAGTTGACATACCTGCGGCGTGGTGGCCCTACCACTTCTGTACTGAGCCTTAATGTGGGTAACAGTAAATCTACTGTGCTGAGAGCATGTTTAGCAGCTCTTCAAGGCTGGAAGGGTCAAAGCAGTGGATCTCTGAGGCTGCACCATACACTTCCCAGATTAACAGTTGGGGAGAGGACGTATTTGCAAAGCAAGGCAGAGTTGGCTGGTCTTAGACTCAATAAGAAGAAAAAAATTTTCTTAAACGTCTTAAAACTCTTTTAAAGTTCAACTGTAGGGTTCTTCTACTATTTCTGTGCTAATATTTGAATAGGGAGGAAGGCATCTGTTTCACTGGATTTACAGGGAAAAAGTGAAAACAGTCACACAGTAACAGGCACAGATGTGTATACAGGATGTTTAGGATTTAGTTTGTTTGTTTCTTGATTGCCTGTGAAATTACTATTCTTGTGTAGTCTCATCTCACGTGGATATGAAGGGGTAATTTAATCAAATTAAAAGGGGAAAGCTGATTTTAAAATTATTCTGAGCTTAATAGCAAGTCCTTTTTCTTCCCATGTTTACTCTTTCCACTCAATGAGGAGTTACATTCTTTCTTTTAATCCCTTACCAGTACCTATTTCTAGAAAAGCATAAAGCCTGAACAGTTTCTCAAGGAGCTGCCCGCTCTAGTTTTGAGTTCTGGACAACTTAATCATTTTGGTTTTTTAGAAATGAGCAGCCATGGGTGTAGATGAGACCTTCCTACAAGATTCAGTGTTGTTACTATTTCTCCCATCATCTGTTCAAGCTAGGTAGCAGCAGGCAACTCTTTGATTGCTTGATAAGGGACAAAGAGGCAGGTAAATATCTAAGAGTTGTTTGGGACTGTCACAGCAAGCACCTCAAAATCATATCAAAGTGAAGCTGTGAGTTCATTAAGTCTGATTCTACACTGGGAAAAGATTTGCAGAGAATATGAGTTCATACCCTTCACCTCCATATTCTAACTTTTGGCTTGCAGGAAGGAAGAAGTATGGATTACTGCTGAAGCTGGTAGAGTAGAGGTGCTTGTAGCAATTAAGTAATGTCTTTTTGCTTTATTATTATTTTCCTACCAAACGTGCAAATTGAATTTGGCTGGAGGAGAGGAATGTTTGAAGAGGTCATTATGAGAGTTCATTTTTGCTGTAGCATTCTTCTGATGTGTGCTGTTAAATCAGTTTTGCTTTATACGGGAGGAGTTCTTTTATGTTTAGCTCAGTGTGAAATTCAGGAAATTCAGCACTGGACTTTGTGAAGCTCTCAGTAAGAGAAAAAGTATCATTGATGCAGAGCAGTATCAAGAACTGGAGTAAACAAGCATTAGAGACAGGCTTTAATCACTACCAACAGTGAAATCTAGTTTGCACAGGCAGAAACAAAAAAAACACTGGCTCCATATACAGAGGTTACTCTGGTGATAAATAAGGGAAAACAATAGAAAATGGAAGGAAAAAGGAAAAAGTAAAATATTTACCACTGCCATATGTACTGCAATAGAGGAGAGGAGTGTTTATTACTGTTAGGTTATTTGTTGACTTTTTGCTAACTATGAAGAAAATCAAGAGGGAGACATCATAAAGGTATGGAGTAGATAAGGGCACCATACATATGTCACATCAGAAATCAAGATTATCTGTGTAGGAAAAGAAACATTTGTAGGACTCTGACCTACAGCTAGAGCAAAACAGGAACTAAACAGAAATGTACGAATGAATTCTGATGTCACTCCATGATCCCCCAAAATCAGCAACTAAGACAAAATGAGCATTTCTTGTGGTTCCAAACAGTCAAGATGCTGATAAAGTATTCATTGCAAGGGGCTCCTGCTTTATCTTTAAACTTTACCTTTTAATATTTATCTTCTTTTAAGATTTACCTGCTGTATCCATGGCAAAAGTGTTCTTTGGTTATGATATCAGAAAATTGCTGTGTAACAGTGAATAGGATGAGCTGCTTAACCCCAATAATGTTTGCTGCACCTTTGATCAGGTACCATTGTGTTTGGGTGCTTGTCTCTTAAAATGATCCAGAGTAACATGAAGAAGGCACTAAAAAGCAATCCCAAGCATCCCAAGGTAGTAATCCTGAGGATATAAATTATTGTTGGAAAGTACTGTTGGAAAGATTCACCAAAATTAAGTGTCATAGGAACTAACTACTGTCATTGGGTTCCCAATCAGGCACCAACCACATTTCAACATTAGCCTACCTGGCGTTGCCTGCCTAGCGCCTGGACTACTCACTATACAGTCTGTCTTGGAATGCCAACAGCCTGATGATTCTCATAAATCCCATAGATTGTCTCCAGGAGCTCTTCCAGGTAGATTGTCTCAGAGCAAAGGAAAAGGCCATACTCTGTGCCATGCAGCAGCTGGGCCAAATTACCTACTGCAAAATAATATAGGTGTCCAAAAGCTTCAGTCCAAGGTTCAAGGATTTTCCATTTATTTCACCAACATGATAAGTTCTGTTGAGAAGACACACTGCTTCATTGTTCAAATTGTTCAAATGGCCAGCAGTGAAAATGCAAAAATACTCATATTTCAATAGCCTACAAATTTGGGGTGGAAGGATGGATTTTTCCCCAGTGTCTCAGGACTACAGTGGAGTGCTGTCCGCTCCAAAATCCAATTAACTTGAGTTGTCTTACACAGAGGAGGCTTATTTTCCATGCTTTTGACTCCTGTATGTTAATCTCTGTATTTCAGTCTGCATTCCAGATCGAAAAAGCTCGATGCAATCTACATGTAAAATAAATGACCTCATGATAATACAAACATCCCAGTGTTGGGATGTGACATGGCAGTCACCCATTCCCCACTGCACTTACAGCTACCTCACTCTGAAAGGAGGACTGTAAGAGTGTGCTCCAAACAGTTCTGTGAAAAAAAGATCTATTGCAGAATGTTTGAAGAAACTTAAAGATGAGGGAAAGTAACAAATAGATTTTGTGATCCATCTCTTCATCTTCCCACACAGAATAGATAATATTCTATTTTACTATACAATAAAAGCACTCTGTGCAATAACATTTTAGTATACAACTGTAAATTTGGATGAATAAAAACAAGAAGTGCATAAATAAATGTTCCATAAAAGAATTAGCTGACTATACACATTCTGCAGCAGGCTACAGCCACATATGAGCATTGCCTTAAGCTATCTCTGATGTTCTATAAGCAGAGAAAAATTTTAGGTAATCCTATAAAATATAGCTACTGTGATTGCTAAAAAAAAGGCTATATATTTTCTCTTAAATTTTGGAATAGCCCAGAAATCAGTTATGATTCAGTTTTGTAAATATTATTTTGTCATTTGGGGTATTTGGGGTATTTTAATAATATATATGTTGTTTGCTTTTTTCCTGAGGAAAAATTCTTTTTTTTTTTTTTTCTATTCCTCTACATACTTTCACTTGAACAAGAAAATACAAATGTAGCTACAGAAGCTGTTTTAAATTTCTAGTTAGTTTTTGTTTAAACATGCTATTCAACTAGATCAAAAATAGCTCTTTTTTCCATGCTTAGTCAAGATATTATTTTTTCAAAACCTAGTTCCAAACATTTTAACTTTCTACAAAACAGCATATAAAAACCTTGCAGACAAATCCTTTCATTTTAGTGAAAAAAAGGTTTCAATCGCCTCCAGAGTACAGTGTATGCAATACACCTTTTGAATGCAAATGGGAACTGTTTAGATTTAGCAATGGGAAATCGCAAGGACATGTGATCTCTCTAATTACTGCAAAACAAACAAACAAACAAAACAAAACAAAACAAAAACAATGTGAAGTGCCAGTCTGAAAAAAGCAGAAAGACTAGCTCAGAAATAACAATCTAGTAGCCTTTCCTTGGTCACTAAGTGAGAAAAACACTGAAGAACAGTGGTAGTATTACCAAATAAAACTTTTATAACATGAAAATATATTAATGAAAATATATTAATATAAAAAATATATTTCCATTCACAGGTGATATGGGTACTGGGAAAATGGTTTCCATGCTTACCAGCCGCTAGCTTACACTGTGTTTATTCTTGCCCTGTCTTTATTAGCAAAGGACCAATCTCTGTTTTAATCTACTGCTCTCTTCCTTTTTCCTAATGTTAGATAATTGGTCATTACTTTCTGGTGGGAATGATCAAGGCTGATAAAGTATTATCTGGCCTTTTAGACCTTGTCCCAAATTTTGCATGATTAACCTTTTGCCTTGGAATTTATCGCTACCTTTTCTCCTAAAACTGTGCACTCACACAATTCATTATGTGCTTTACCAGTTCTCCTCTGAACCTCTATCTGATCAGGGATACCTCAATGATTCTTGTTCTGTTCCCACCCATACAACCCTGCTGATGACACTAACTGCACAAGGACAGAACTCCCCAGTATGTGGCACTTCATCCATCCTGGCTGCCTTGCCTCCTAGCCTAAGCTGCTCTGTGCTCCTGCCTCAGGCAGATGTATAGATCCAATATGAATGACCACTGTGTGCAAATGTCCTTCCAGAGCCTCACAGCTCACCTTGTGGGTCTGTATGGTAAAATAATATGAAGTCTTCCAGAGGCAGCTTGTGGTGCTCTTGACGATATGGCAAAGTTCAGTTTTCAGCATCCGTCAACTTTCTCTAATTCTAACTTCATCCAAATAACACAGGGCAAGAAAGTACAAGCTCTCCCAAATGCAAGTCCCAGTGTGTAATTATCCCTTAAGCCTCTGAGAAAAATATGAGGAAAACATTTTTCTTTTAAACTGCAGCTTTAAAGATGGAAAGCATTTTCAGTGCATGGAAATGTCTTTTAACCTAGCTCTGCTGGGTATAAAATGAACTTTATTTTGAGTGACAGTCTGCTATTTTCTTCTCAGAATCTTCAGTCTAACTCTATTTCATGGTGTGTCGACTCTCTATATGATTACTCCAATATTCAGGTGCAGAGAAGTAAATGTTTCATGAAAGTGATGTCCCTGTCAGTAGTGTGCATATCATCTGGCCCCCTGAGCTGTCAGTGAACAGATTGTAGAATTACCATTAGAATACAGGAGCCCATAGCTGCAGGCAGTAAATGGAGAGCCGGTAAGCATATGTCACCAGCGTGATATTTTAGCTTCGTATGAATTTGTAAAGTGGAAATAAGCCAGCAGTACCACAGCAACTGCTAACTGCTCTGACTATCCATGTTTCCACATTACACCATATGTTCACAAAATTTGCAGCAAAAGGAATAAAAACTGCTTTCCACTTTTGTGAAATTTAACTTTATGGGATGAGGTTTAAAATTTCATTAGTATAATGTTTAAGATCTTGTGTGTTTAGCTTGATGAAATTTACTTTTTAGGATTTCTGTGGATGTCTACCTAGGAAATTACATCTTGCTGCCAGCAGGATAAAAACAAGGCACATCTGGTTTGGCCTCGAGGGAAGAAGGTGCTAGATACATTTGGATTTCAAAGTCAAATTATATTTTTAATCATATTCAAGATGCAGTTGGATAGCAGTCCATCCATACGGATAGATGCAGAGTTCAGTGTTGGCTATTACTTTTATTTATTAATCTTGGTGTGTTTTTTTTTCTCTCAGATTTCTATGGCAGTTTCAAATTGAAAAGAAAGGCTCAGGGTTAGAGAAGGACTGTAACCTTAAAAGCCAATCTTTCATTTTAAATTGTTCAAATACTCATTCAATCCCAATTGTTTGTTTCAGTATTATAGGAAAACACAGCAATTCCACCATGTCTTAATCAATCACCAAAAAAAAAACCAAAAAAGCCAGTAGCGTTGCATTCTATGGCACATTCTATTCTTCTCATAGTAGTAACATTTATACTGAAGCACACCTAGACATCGCCCTGTAACTTTATAGTGATAAATAGTGATTGACCAAAACCCTGGTATTTGGTGGCATAATAAATCAGAATTACGTTCTGCTGTTATTTGTGCATCTCCATCTACACTGGGTTAGTGGAACAGGAAGGACTCAGTATCAGTGAACATTATGCTTTTAAGATCTACAGTGCACTTGAAACTTAAGACAAGATGGGGAATCTAGTTTGGGATCTAGAGGCCAACCAGATCCAGACACTTTTCCAAGGATGTGATCTCAGATACTCTGACATGATTGTATTATTAGAGCATGAGATAAATTTTCTTTCCACTTTGCTCTGCCACAGAACATTGGCCTTTAGTCACTCACACCCAGTTGCAGTATGCAATTTCTCATCACCCTAACAGGTAACATCAAAACAACTGTAATTTTGAATAACAACCAGTTAATAAACATACAGCTATTTTCTTGCCTGAAACTGGATAAATGAAATAATGACATCAGAGAACTTTCAGTCTTGTTTGCTGACAATATCATACCCCGCAAGGACACATAAGACGTACACAAAAAAAAAGTAGAAATGTGTTTAATTATTCCTTTTATGGTCTTGGTCAAAATAAAACATTAAAAAAAAAAGTCAAAATGCATGACCTTCTGAGCATCATAGAAGAGCCATTTGTTTAATAAAGCATTTAGGCAAGTTCAGATTTTGTTTCTTGGAGATGAAAAAAAAATACAAATCTATGTTCTGATTTATTGACTAGCTGAGTTAATTTGTTCTCTCTATGTGATTATTACTATGCTGTTTGGTGGCCCTCACTTGGAAATGTAAACCTAATTAATTTTATGGACACCTAGGGCTTTTCCATGAGTGTTTTTATATTATTCAAGAATAGATAAATAAATGTATAATAATAAAACAAAGCTAGTGTGAGATTACAAACAAGAGATCACAAATGACTAGAAAGATGGAACAGCAAATGAAACAAAATCCTCAATCACTGCTTGCCCTGTGGAGGAATATTCTTATTGAAATCTGGATCTTCTTCTGTGTTATTTATTATTTAGTTATTATTTTCTTTGTTTGGATGTGTGTGTGTGCACATACTCAGGTCTGTGATCTATGATTGCACCACATTTCAAGATTCTATTCAATGGCACTGTGAAAAATCACCAATATGCCAACTGCATGCTTGCTTGCTTTCAGCAATTTTCTTGGTTACAATCAGATAAAGAGAACTGGTGACCTTTATTAGCCTTACCTTTTCCAAACTGAAGGCTTTCTGCACCTCAGTATAAGTAGAGAGTAACTGCTCGTATACCATAGCTGATAAACTGATGGATCAAATTTGATGAAAATAACTGAACAGCCACTTCTCAGTGTTAGGGTAGTTTACCACTTTTCAATTCATAATGGTTGTAAAAATGGATATACCAGATATCAAGATCCTACCATAGAATACAGAAACTAATCACCATGAATCGTCATCTGTAAATATCTGTATTAAATAGACAATAAATTTTGTGTATTTCTATGTGGTTTCCTTCTTGGCTACAGTTTCAAAGAAAGTAACAGCAACATTAATTACTATTTCAAAAGTATAGCTGTTCTTTTCTTGTTCTTTCTGAGCAAATCAGAGTAAATTTATGGTAATTTTAGTTAAAGGGCTTGTAGTCCTTCTATCTTTCTGCCATCTGGCGAGAAAATCATCCACTCAAAAATCAGGTAATACAAGAGTAGGCTACTGTATTCCACTCTTTGTATGCAATGAAATCTTAATGAAGCAAGGTAATTTTTTCAGTGCATTAGACAGAATGAAGGAAATTCTCTATAATATCTGTATTTTTAATATAAAAATATTTTGTTATTCCTAGATCTATATGCAACTTGGTTTTACAAAGGATGATTTGTGAGATCTTTTCAATATTTTTGAGTGTGTGCACGCATACACTTAAGGTAAGAACTCACTCACAAAGTGCTTTTTCTTTTTGTATCACCCTCTAGTATTTGAAGTATTCATGACACAGACATTACACAAAACCCTGGCTGCTGTTGTTTTATTACTTGGTAAGCCAACAGTTGTCATCGATACCAATAGAGACAATAACATACCAGTCTCAAAGGAGTCTGTTTCTACACAATTCTAGTTCAAAATATGACCTTTCAGATATGATGTTTTTCTCTGTACAGATAATTACTATGTAAAGAGGATAGAAATCTTGACAATATTTTAGATCAGCCTGACAATAGCCACTTGTAGTGTTACATTATCTTGACACATTTCTATTGCTTTCTTCCTTTTTAGATCCACACTGAGATTAAAATCTGTACTAGGTTAAAGCTCACAGCATTGAAACTTCAATTTTGCTAAATATGAGTGTGATTACTTTTTTTAAGTGGAATTCTTATTTTCTTGCTGAAACAGAGTTAATGTTTTTCACTAAGAGATTCAATTTGCAAATTCTTTCATTAGTTCAAAATGCAAGCTTTTTTGTTTTGTTTTTGGTTTTTTTTGGTATCAGAATAATTTTCTTTCATTTATATTTAGTTTACTTTAAATAAAAATTCACTCCATGCTGTTTTTAGAAAAGATGGAACTTTTAGATGTATCTATATCTTACGTTTGCTTTTAGTTTTCATTGCTTTAGTCTGTTAGTAATAGCCAATAAATTATATTAATTTCCGTATGAGGGAAAGCTGAGACTGTTTTGATTGTAATGGTAACTGGTAAGTGATCTTCCTGTCCTTACCTCAGCCCTTGAGCCCTTTTTCCATCATATTTTCTTCCCCTCTTCTTTTGAGGAGGGACAATGACAGAGCGATGTGGTGGGGATGAGCTGCCCGTCAGGGTGAAACAACCACAGTCCTGAACCAAGTAATAAACTCAGGAATACTCTTTCAAAGTAGGTTGAGTCTTCTGCAGAGGAGAACATGAAGGGTGGGGAAGCTATCAGAAAGTGCTTGGGTTTGTACAGCTGCAGAACCTGGATTAACAGGATACTGTGGTGCCCATCTGCCCTGCAGTGAGAGCAGATTTCAGGCAGCTCACCCCATGGAAAGCTGGGCTATGCTGTCCCAGCACAGCATAGACAGTAAGGACAAATCTAGTCTATATTCTTCCACTTGCTCTGAGCTGAACTTGCAACCGCTGCCAAGGTAAGAAGATATTTCATCTTAATTCCAGCAGAGGAGTGCCTCTGTGGGGGAAAATCTTCCACAGAACATGTCCTGCTAAACTAAGGTCTTCCTGCAAGCAATGGGAGCACCAGGACAGAACAGGACATGGACAAACAAATACAAGTCATGTTCCCTGCAATGCTTGCTAACTGTTGATTGTGAAGCTCCTGAAACCAGATAACTCTTGTGACTCTGGCATCACTGAGACTTTGGTGCTTCAGCTAGAGGGCTGCTCTGTTCCCAGAAGGCCTGGAACAGAATCCCAACAAACAGACGAAAGAAGAGAACAATAGACATCTTTTTTCAACACCCAGAAATAAATGTAACATTAAGAAACAGACTGTGATGCACAAGATGGGTGCTTTTTCATCTTTTTTTTTCTTTTTTTCTTTTTCTCCTTTTTTTCTTTTTCTTTCTTTTT
>JAPSGF010000034.1:1473066-1495828 GCA_035772895.1 Perdix hodgsoniae
CCTTCCTCCCTTCCTTCCTTCCTTCCTTCCTTCCTTCCTTCCTTCCTTCCTTCCTTCCTTCCTTCCTTCCTTCCCTTCTCTGTCTCTCTCTTTTTCTCTCTCTCTCTTTTTAAACTCACTTTTCCAAGGCAAACTGGAGCTTAACCCTGTGCTGGTTTTTAATTGCATCAGTACAAATAATAATAATAAAAACTTTATAAACATCTGTTTCTGTTTGTGTTTGTATACATTATAAAGCAAATCTTTAAAAAAGAAATCTGTAGAAGAATTTGCTACCCAGGCTGAGGCCTCATTTGCCAAGT
Organism: Perdix hodgsoniae; assembly: GCA_035772895.1. Taxonomy (NCBI): domain Eukaryota; kingdom Metazoa; phylum Chordata; class Aves; order Galliformes; family Phasianidae; genus Perdix; species Perdix hodgsoniae. Next base: position 1,473,369 of record JAPSGF010000034.1, read on the forward strand.
TCTATCTGGGATCTAATCCTATGGCTGTGTAATAAATCCTGAAAATGATGTTTATACTGGAAATGCTGACAGAACTTTTGCCATAATTACAGCATGTTACTATAAATACATGTCTGTGCAGCATACACATGTAACGTATCCACATGCATATGCTGTATGCAGTACTTTTATTAGTCATGAGGCGTTTCATGTTTTACATTTTTTTCAGAAGTAGAAATATTGCAGCCCTGTACAGATTCTGACAGTGACAAAAATAAAATTATTGCTATATTTGTTGTGACAGCTTCACACAGCTGTCACCTTTGATGATAATGTATTGATACAGACATTGCATGAATGAGTGATTGGCCGCCACAAATTGCAAAAGATAAACCTGCACCAGCAGGAGTTTTGCTTTAATTAAGAAAAAGATTAAAGGTGAGAAAAAGTAAATGTCTGGTGACAGAAATATCTCAGTGACACTTTATATGGCACCTCACAATAATCCTTCCAATGCGTTTTTTACCACCCTTCATGCTTTCTAGAAACTCGGAAGACAAACAAGCTCATAAGTTATGTAGAAGAAAAAGAGCATCCACCCAGGTGCTCCAACACACACTGCTCCTGTTCTGAGTGATAGGAAGGCAACAGCTCCATTCCTGTATGATTCACAGTCCCTTAGGGGTATTGTCACTGTTGTCAATCAAAACAGGATTTTCCCAAACACATTTACTAAGAAAATCTTGTCTTCTTGTAAGGGGACATTGTCAAGACTTGTTAAGAGCAAACAAGGCAGGACTGCTTCCATTGACACATGATATCAGAAGGATGTACATTTGGCTGTTTCTCAGGCTCAGTTTCTCCAGTGGGCCATATACTGGAAGGTGCTGAAACAGAGTCCAGTACATGAGGACAGGCTTGAAGCAAGCTGTTGAAATGTGAAGAGACAAAATGGGATGTCTATGTGAAATTTTCCAAAATAATTGCTATTTCATTAGTGAAGATGAAGACATTAGAAAAGATATACTAAATAATTCTATGCAAATCTGTAATAATTCCTCCTAGCTAATGTTCACCTCTCTGAGCTTATTTCTGTAGCACTAGAAGGGTGGAGTTGGTTCCAAATCAGCAGGATTGTTTTTATCTCAAGTTCTAGTCATAATCAGTGCTTAGTAGTAAAGACTAAATCCCTGGAGGCACGAGTTTCTAAGATAATCTCAGGCTATACTGCAGTAAAAAATAGGATTTGGGTTGTCATGGTCAGAAATTATCCTTAGAGCTTTGCCAGGGCTATGTGCAAAGAAGGCAAATAAGAAGTGCAAAAAAAACTTTGGTTTAAAGTCAAAAACAAAATGGTAACTCAGACTGTGAGAAGAGAAGAACATCTAATAGGACTCCGTGGGAAAGTAGAGAAATTGAGGTAATTTTTTAACTATTTTACCTGTAGCAAAACAAGAGAGATGAGAATGATCTTGCTGTAATGCCTGAAGCAGGCAATAGCCAAGCAAGGTTTATGATAACTCCAGAGTGAGACTATAGAAATATTTACTGAATCACCTTGCTGCCTCAGATTACAGTGTGGTTATTTACACCATCTGACCTCTTGGTCTGATTCGTATTACCTAAGAAGATGTCTACAATTTTTCCCTTCTTGCTGAAGTAACAGTAGTCTTTCCTTGAAAAATACAGGATAAATAACAATCATTGATGTAATAGATATATAAATGCAGAACAGGATAAATTCAGTGCTATCAACCAAATCTTGAATGCATGTTCTACTACTGTTTTACAAAAGAGATCACATAAACAATACATTCTGTTCTTCACCTTCAGAGAAATAAATGTCATATATATTTTCCATAATCTTCCTTTTTCTAAAAATGTCTTCAAACTAGAAGTACTTCCAATACTTTACTTAATTGCGTAGATTGGTATGTCTTTGTGAACAAATGTGGCAAACTACTTACTGAAATCTGCACTGATCTTTTATCAGTAGATAGCTAAGGCATTATGGCATTATTATGGTAACAGAATTATTACAAAGTCTGCATTGCCTGCAAAATATCTTTTAATGCTTGAATCTCATCATTAGAATTAGGAAATGGAAATTGTGTTTGCTGGTTATTGTAAATCTAATACCTTTCTACCACAGCTGTCTTATGAAGAACCTTGCTTACATTAAAAGAGACATGCTTTGATTTGAGTCTAGTTTTCTGTATTACAAAAGATAAATTGCACCTAGAAAAGAACAGAGAAGTACTGTGATGATTTTTTGCTTTACTTTGTTGTCCTTGTTCATTTTACCCAGAAATTTGAAAATCAGAGTAAAGAATAAATGCATATTCAGAACTGAAAATAATACATGTAACCTAATGGACATTAAAGATTCCACAACTGAACTTAGGATTGTCAGTGAGACAAAAGAGTATAGTTTACAGGAGGCATCCTTGAAGGAAGCATATCTGGAGAAATGCCTCCAAACAGCAAAGATACTTGAATTGTTCAAGAGAAAAAGGCCAATATAACAACAGCCATCAGCACAAGGCAAACAAACTACCGGTTTCAGCTGAAGTGGCAATGCTGAATTGGTCCTGTACTGCAGAAAACAATGCACAAAATAGAGACCTTCCTGTACAGCCTGCATAGGGACTGGGAAGAGTTGGCAAGAAGCAAAGTCTTTAACCATAACATTTCTGGAAGAAAAAAAATAATGTAGGCCTTCACCTAGTTAATTTAAACACAGTTTATACCTATGCTGTAAAATAAAGCAGTGCCAGGCAGTGAATTTGAGCAGTGGATGGGACCACTGTCTTCTGTAATGCATAATTGTAAGCATACTCTCCCTGGAAGGGATATTGCTGGTCCCAGTTAGAGCTCTCCAAAACAATGCCTGGGCACAGTTCACTGGATAACATGTGCCAGGACTATTCTCAAAAAAAAAAAAAAAAAAGAGAAGAATGCAGTGGTTTGAGTGTCCCCCACCCTACACACTCTTAACTTTGCAGCAGCCACCCTCAAACACTCCTTGTGACACAAGCCACTTATGCAGCACATGCCCATGGTTCCATGTCATTAAAGTATCACTTTAATAGATAACAGTCCTCATATTATCTCAGACCTTACAAGCAAAAAAACCAAAAACAAACAAACAAAAAAAAACATTAAAGGTATTAAATAAGGAAAAAGAAAAAGAACAAAAGCTTTAATGGCACTTGAGGCCCTAGGACTATGCAGTTTGAATGCAGTCAGTATATTTCAATTGGTCTTTGAGACAGACAGTGGTCTCTGGCCTTGCTTTATGTATCAGCCTAGACACAGCAAAGGAACTTTCATTAATATCAGTAATGTGTACTAGCAGATACCAGAGCTCTCGATACACATGCAGTATTGAAGATACCACCAGATATTTCACTCTCATAGTGGCAATGCAATTGCATCAGTAACCACATCAAAATCATCAATACTTGATGGAAAAAAAAATTGACAAAATATCAATTACACGGAAAAAGACATTCTGAGAGCAACAAACTCTTAGTAAGAATCTCAGTGTTAAATTCATCATCACTTGAGATTTTAGGTAACTCATGAAGGCAAGGCCGTCTTTCCTAGATAGCACAGCAGTAAAGTCAATACACAGACTGATAGAGGTGACTGTATGTTCACCTGGAGCTAGATGGCCTGATGTGTGAGGGTGTGTAAGGCATTCTTTCTCAGTAGACATTGGTACATAAAATAGTAATGTGGCTTGGAAAAAAAAAAGTCCCATTTGGCTTCCAGGCTCCAATAACCATGTAGCCTTTTGATGCTGTCCCCCCATGATACACTCATGAGCTGAGGAAGTGCGGGCTGCATGAGTGGATGGTGAGATAGACAGAGAACTGGTTGACTGGTAGAGCTCAGAGGGTTATGACTGGTGGCACAGAGTCTGTTAGGAGTCCTGCAGCTAGTGGTGTCCCCAGGGGTCCATACTGGGTCCAATATGGTTTAACTTATTTATCAGTGACTTGGATGAAGAGACAGAGCACCTCCTCAGCAAGTTTGCTGATGATACAAAATGGAGAGGAGTGACCGATATCCCAGAGTGCAGTGCCACCATTCAGAAGGATTTCAACAGGCTGGAGAGATGGGCATAGAGGAACTGCTTGGAATTCAGTAATGGCAAGTGTAGGGTCCTGCACCTGGGGAAGAATAACCACATGCATCAGCTGACTGGCTGAAAAGGACACCTGAGGAAAAAGACTTATGGTGGATAACAGGTCAACCATGAGTCGGCAGTGTATACACGTGGCCAAGAAGGTATCCTGGGGTGCATTCCTATCCTTGTGGCATTTGTCATGTGCCAGAGAGAACTGTTCATCCTGCTTTAGGGAAAGTCTTATTCAGACTCAGGAACACTGAGTGGCTAAGGAAAGTAAAAGACAAACAAACAAACTAAAAACCTGGAGTGCCCAAAACCATGCTCCAGCCACTCTCACCACACTCTGTCTCCAGTTCCAACACACTGGGGTGCCTGATCCCCGGCTTCTAATTAGGGAACCAAGCCTCTTCACCACATACTATCTCGCTCCCAACAACCACTACCCCTCTTCCACAAGCTGTGCTAAAAGGACTGCAAGAATCTGGTAAGCAAACATGGCTTGAAGGTTCATGAAGGTGAAAAAGACCGATAAAACTTTTAACAGTTTTTTCTCCACTATTCCTCTCTCATTAAAGGTCTCTGCACTCTAATGATTGTGTAATAGTGGTTTCACAAATTATTAAAATGCTTTAAAAAATATTTTCCATCTTAAGACAAAAAGAATGATTTTTTTAATAGAAGCAGTTAAAGTTTGAGGAAATTATACAAAGACACATAATGGAAAATTTCTCGTTGCTTTAATCTATGACATACAGAGTAATAGAACCATAGAAGCTTAGAATCACTAAGGTTGGAAAAGAACCTCAAGATCCAAGTCCAACTGTCAACCTACCATCAGTATTCCCCCTCTAAACCATGTCCCTCAGTACAACATCTCTATGTTTCTTGAACACTTCCAAGGATTGTGACTCAACCACCTCCCTGGGTAGCCCATTTCAGCAAATGGCGATCCTTTTGGAGAAGAAATTTTTCCTAATATCCAACATGAACCTCCCTTGGTGTAATTTGAGTCCACTCCCTCTAGCCCTATCACTAGTTATGCAGAGGAAGAGGCTGACCTCCACCTCACTACAACTTCCTTTCAGGCAGTTATAGACAAAGATAAGGTCTCCCCTGATCCTCCTCCAGACTGAACAACCCTAGCTTTCTCAGCCTCACTTCATAAGACTTGTTCTCCAGACCCCTCACAGCTTCTCTAGACACCCTCTAGATCCTCAGTGTCTTTTTTGGAGTGGAGGGGCCCAAAGCACAGTACTTGAGGTGCAGCCTCATCAGAGTTGAGTACAGAAGGATGATCACCTTCCTGCTCCTGCTGGGGACACTATTTCTGACAAGCCAGGACACTGTTGACCTTAGCGGCCTGGGTACATCACTGGCTCATGTTTAACCAAGTGCTGAACACATCCATTTCTTTCACACAGTTTTCCAATCACTTTGTCCTAAGCCTGTAGCATTGCTTTGTGGTTGCTGTGGCTAAAGAACTTCATCTTGTTGAACAGCATCCCTTTGGCCTCAGCCCAGTGATCCAGACTGTCCAAATCCCTCTGAATGGCCTTCCTACCCCCAGGTAGATCAACACTTCCTCACAGTTTGATGTCATCTGCATCATATATATATGCACATATATATATGTGTGTGTGTGTGTCTGTATGTGGTGTATGTGTGTGTATACATATATATATATCACAGAATCACAGGACAACAGCATTGTCTGAGGTGGGCAGAGACCTCCGGGTCCATCAGGTCCAGCCACTGCTCAAGCAGAGATACCCAGGTCAGGGTGGACAGCACCACCAGGTGACTTTGGGAGTTGTTCAAGGAGGAGACCCCACAGACTCTGGGCAAACTGGGCCACAGCTCCATCACCTGCACAGCACAGAACCGCTCCTGGTGCTCAGAGGAATCCTCCTGTGTTTCAGTTTGTGCCCACAGCCTCTTGTCCAGTCATGTAAAGGGGAAGAAGTAGTCTGTGGAGGTAGTCCAAGCAGAAGGAAGCTAATTTATGGATTTGGTTCTATCTTCTGACAAGAGTGTATAGCACAAGAAAAAGATTCTGGTAAAATTCTCCACTCATTTTGGGGAAAGACACAGATTTTTCAGATAAGATAGCTCCAGTCTGTACCCCATTGCACTCCCACTCCATTGAGATGGAAGACCCCATAGTCACAGGCAAAGGCAGATCTGCAATCTGTTTACCTGGGAGCTGGGAGCTGGTCCCTCTCTGAGTCCTCAGAATCAGCCTTAGCAACAGAGTGGCCTTGTCACAGTGGGTAGAACTCCAGTGGTGAGCCATGACATGCTGGGATTGGAAGGGCAGGCTGTTTGTTTCTCATTAGGGAGACATGGATTGGGTAGACTTTGGGATGAAACTGAGAGGGCAAGGGCATGGAGGCGAGGATTGCTCGTTGTGACAGAGGGTGACTGCTCTGGTTTTGGTCCTCCTGACTTTGATAGCTATAGCCCTGAACCTGGACACGACCAGGTCCACTCACATCATACTCTGTTCTCTTCCTCCCCTGCTGTTCAGCTGGAGGATGTTGTAAACTGTACAGTCACACTGACCAAAATTTAAATAAATATACCATGCCATTATGATTTTACAAGATGTGGGATGGTCACCAAAGCCATGGACAGGGAAACTCCACATTATGCTCCTCCTCTGTTTGAAACTTCTCTGCATACAGCCTCCTTACAAACATGAGGGAAATTGGAATTTACTTCACATAAATAAGACTAGTCCAGAACACCACTGGCATTATTTATATTAATAAACATTTAAAAGGAGCCACTAGACTCTACATGCTAATACTAAAATATCTTTCTGAGCTATTTCCTGCTGATTTTCTAGATGTCTCTTCTCCCAGAGAGAGCAATGGAAGTGTATTAATAACCATTGTTCAGCCCTGAGGACATATTTACACATCCCAGGAGAGAATGTGTATGTTTATATATCTATATATAGAGATATATCTATAAATGCATATAATTGTTAGATGTATATTAGAAGCATTAGGCAAGATCACTAAATGGAAATAATGTCACATTTTCAAAGCAGCTTATCTAACAACTTTGAAATGATTGTCCCTGCAGCCTTAATTCTGTCCCCCATGCATGTGGATTCTCTAGTTGAAAGCACACTCAGAATGAGAAAGAGCCCATGGTCTGCGGCAGTGGAGATCACTTGTGCCTGTTTATTGAAAGAGAAGATTTCTTTTCCTTTTACTCTTTAATTTTTACCTTATTGATTTTTTGCTTTTTCTGTTTGATGAATATTGATTGCACTCATGCAGTGTTGCGCTCAGAGCAGCTGCTTTATTTCTCCCTTTCTTGTTTATTCATGGTGGTAATTTACTTTGGGATATGAAAAATGCTGACTATCACAGAATCATGGGACCATTGAAGTTGGGAGGGACCCCTGGAGACTGCCAGGTCCCTGTGCAGGGAGAGTCAAACATAGCAAACTCTTAAGGGCCATGCCCAAGATGTATTTTGAGTATCTCCAACAATGAGAATGCTCTGGGAAATCTCCTCCATTATTTGACCATCCTCAAAGTAAAACAAATAAAAATAAAACAAAGCAAAGCAAGCAAGAATAATGTTTAAAACAATTCCCTATATTTCAGTTTTTGTCCACTGCTTGTCCTGTCACTGGACAACTCCGAGCAGAGTCCAGATCTGCCTTTTCTATTTATTGCATCAGATATTTATATGTATTTATATGAAACCTCTGAGCCTTTTCTTCTCCAGGATGAACAATCTCATCTCTCTCAACATCTCCCTGTATAGCCTAGATTTATCATTTAATCATATTAGTGCTTGGCTAACTCCAGTACAACACTAAATTTGCAACTCACTTGACCAAAACCCACCCAAACTGACCCCAAATCCACCTGAACCAACTCAAACTCAGTATCAGATGGTCAGATGTAGGGTTGGATGATGTAAGGTTGGGTTGGATGTAGGGTTGGGAAGACTGGAGGGCTGGGTTGGATATAAGGTTGAGTTGGATGAAGAGTTGGGACGGATGTAAGGTTGGACGGATATAGGGTTTGGATGGGCATGACTCTGCCATGGGGCACAATGCTGTGTGTCACAGCCATGCTAAAGACCAGAGCCATGCTATGGTGCATGGCACTGCTGTGGACACAGTACTGCTATGAGGAACAGCAGTGTCAGAGGTACAGAGAGGGCCAGCAATTCACAAAATAAATATGTAAGTTATCCATATAGGTTTATTTAACAAACCCTTTCAAAGGTGTCCAAGCACAGAGATGGCTTTGAAGTTTCCAGGCTCTCAGAAAAATGTCAGCAATGTTCTAACTGAGCTCTAGTGTACCTAAGTGCAGCCGAGTGGTACATAGGCAGCCATTACATAACATATCAAGCTTTATAAAGTTTATGCAGGCAAGCAGAGGAATGGTGAATTGACAGAAAGAAAAGAAAAAAAAAAAAAATGGTGGTGGGGATGTCGACCTACAGGGAAAACTCAAGGAAGATTCACTTCTTTAAGTGGATTAGCAAAACCTCATTAAGCTCCTCTGAGGACGTCCTTATTCATGATTGACTGCATTTATGCCTAAACTAAAGGTGAACTTTAAGACTTTAAATTTACACCTTCAGTTCATGCAGATTGGTTTCCTCAGTGTTCCATTTAGGAAGGCCCCAAGCTGTGGATTTCAGGCAGCTTGCAGCTGCACAAAGGAGGTGTTACAGGCATGGGGTTTCATCTTCTCCACCCAGGACCAAAAATATCCTTGGGTGGTTTCGGGAAGAGCTTATAACAGTAGGGAAAAGTAATAATAAAGAAAAATGCTTGGGGGGGGAAGGGGGGCGGAGATGGGGACGGGGGACGGGAGGCAAGAAACCCACCCTTTTCCCAGTTGCTCTCGCTCGTGTGGGCTTACAGGAGAGGAGCGCGGCTCGGGCGGCGGTAGGTGGCGCCCGGCCCCGGAGCATCGCGGCGGTCTCTCTCCGGCAGCTCCCGGCACCTGGCGGCTTCGGGGGGCGCGGTGCCGACAGCTGTTCGGGACAGAGCGGGGAGCGCCCGGTCCCCAACAGTCCTTTTCCTTTTCTTGCTCTTTGACACGTCACAGACGCTGGGAAAAGCGCCCAAGCCAGCAGCAGCAGAGCAGCCTGGCGACGCGGAAAGGAGAAACAGTGGCTGAAAGCGGCCCGGCAGCCTCTGTTCTGGAAATAGAAAGAGCATTTCTGAAAGGGCTGAGTGAAAATGAGCATTGATCAGTTTGTGCTGTGGGATTAAACACTGTACAGATGCAACCACTGGGCAGATATAGCTACACACCTTCAAGTGAAGCCCAATTACCTGCTGATTAGAACTTCAGCAAGCAGCCTTCATCTGGACGGCTATACACCAAAAAGAGGAATATACATTTGTCAAGAGTGAACCACAGACTTTTTTTTTTCTTTTTATCTTTCTTTCTTTTTTTTTTTTTTAATTTTTATTTTTAATTTACAAAGTAGAGTTAAGAAGTATGACAGCAGGGACAGGCTGCTTCACTGGACCGCCCAGAGTGGGACTGCTTCTATCCAAATCCCAGAATGGGGAATGTGAAAGCAATGTGCTTGAAAGGGAAATGTTTCTCTGTTGTGTTTGCCTCATCTAGGACAGTTTTCCATAGCCACTCTTTTGAACAATAAGGAAAGCAGGCATTTTCTTGCCTGTCTGAAAAAGACGCAGACACTGTGTGGAAGGCACCCAGCAAACCCAGCTCAGAACCACATTCCTCCTCGCTCTCAGTTCATTTCAAGCCACCACAATCAGTATGTCCTTCTTCACCTCACCACTGCTAGCCATGAGGCCACAAAGCAGATGTCCTTCAAACATTGTTACCCACAGTACATCCATTTGGGTCCTATTTCTACCACCCGTTTACTAGGTTATGCCTGATCTTTCCTGGTTGTTACTCGTCTTTTTTTTTTTTTTTTTTTTTTTTTTTTTTATGTTGGAGGATGAGCGTTTCCATCTCATTCAGTGGCTGTGATGGCCACAAATTTTCCCATTGTCTCCATCTGTACTATCATACAGCAACAACAAACCACAGCACCTACCGGCTCTCGTGGTTTTCAGCTCACATGTGCTAAGGGAACTTGCTCAAGTCAGAGATCCAGTGTTTAATGTTTCTGAGGTTATTACAATACCCATAGGTAGAATCTGATAGCAGATAGTTAAGCAGATAATTGATGATGCTTTCATTAGATAGAGGAAAAAATAGAGAGATAAGCTGTTAGCGGTGCCAATCAACATCAGAGACTGAAATCTTGGGCAGCTCCAAAGAGAGGAATTTGTTTTCAATTTACTCCTTTAGCAAAGTTACAAGACAGAAATCTGGGCCCCTGAGCAAAGAGTAACCTTAACCTGGAGAGCTCTGCATTTGCAAAGCTGCCCCCATAACCAGAGCCTGCTCCATCCTCCTGCTCCAAAGGGAGCGGGAAGCACACATGGCAGCTTCATGGAAGGATCCATAATTCTAGAACAGGATCTTGCTTGCGGGTTTGTGTTTGACATCTCATGCTGTTGTAGGGGAGAAGAAACTGAATAATGTTTTTCTTTTTTTTTTTTTTTTTCTTTTTTTTTTTTCCAGGGGTTGGGATCACATTGTACCATATTTCATCACTTTCATTTAAAACTATACACAAATAATAATTTAATATTTGCTATAAACTAGCTAATACTCAGGAGAAAAAGACACGTGGTCAAAGTTGGATTCAGTACCAAGTAACTCGCTGGAAGAAGTCAGTCTGTCAAAATCTCTCCCTCTTGGCCAGGCCCCAGAAGGGGAGTATCTTCAAAAAGATGAAAAGAGTGTTAAATACTGACATTCCTCCAGATTGGATACGCATTCCTCCTTATACATATTTTTGTTATGAAACAAATACATTTCAGTAAATTTAGCAAAGTGATTCCGTGTTTCCTCTACTGTATATTTTGTGTGATAATATGGCACTGATTTCCTATCTAATCTAAAACAGTTTAACATAACGGGTAACATCTAGTGGCTTTCTATTCCTTCAGCCTTTATTTTCTCCTCTGTGCATTTTGACACAGAGCAGGGAGATGGCTGGAGTTATTTGCTTTTGTTACTTTCATGTTCTAGGATGGGAAAATGCAGGCTGTGACCTTCTCCCTCCTGTTCCTCTCCATCACCACGCTTTTCTGCTCAGTGTCCTCAGCTACATGGTGGGAAAAAATGGTTGGATTTTAAGTCTGATGTTTTACAATCAGAGATTTGGTTCTTGAAGGCAAATAAAAGTCTTTTTCATTTGATACACTGGCTCCTTTTAAACATCCTTCCAGTATCTGGAAACTGGCATACACATGTGATCTGGTTGCTGGTTTTGCTGCAGCCCACTGTATTTCCCAGTGCTACATCTCAAACTAGAGGGGTTTATTCAGCTTATATATTTGCAAGAGTTTTTGTAGGTGTTTTCTTTTTTGTTTGTTTTTGTTTTTGTTTTGTTTTGTTTTGTTTTTGCGCTACATGGTTATTACAATTTTAAATAATTTTCACACAAGAGTGTCAGACATTAAGCTTGCACGTATCATTAATATTAAGGCAAAGGAATAGGTGGAACATGGATTGGACAAAAAGCACTAATTAAATTACTATGAAGTCTTTCTGTCTCTGCCTAGAAAACAAGGTGCATGTTTTGTCTTAAATTCTTAATATGCATTCAGTTCCTAGACTGGGAAGGGAAACCAAACCTCTGCTGTGGGTCAGCTTCCACCCAAGCACAGCCTCCATCAAGGCATTTGCTGCCGACATCCCCTCAGGATCACTTCCAGCATGTGCAGCCGGCGAGTTTCCTTGGAAACTGCCATGCAGCAAGCATGAGATTATGGCACATTGCTGCTGAGCCGTAGAGCCTCACCCTGGGAAATAAAGGAATCCAAGAGCGGGGCCCAGAACTGCAACCCACTGCCCACAGGCAGTAACTGCTGGTTTGCAACGTGAAGCTTTTAATGGCCAGTGGGTTACCTCCACGCTGGTACAACAGACAATGAAGTAAAGCAAATCCATTGTTCATAAACTGGTGTTTGTTCCGTAAGGGTCTGCTTCTCTGCTGCGTGGGGGACAAAGCTGAAAAGCAAGCATGAAAATCCCCACATCTCCAGAGAGTTTTTGCAATAAGCCATCTATTGGGCCTTAATGATATTTTCCTTACACTAAATGAATCTGGCTCAGCAATCAGATAGACACTTTTAGAAATGTATTTTCTTTCTTCCATATTTCTGTGGCTGTACAATGCTGGAGGTAAGGATATGAAGGGGGCTGCAGTGGCCGAGACCAAGTACTCACCATGCTCATGAGCCTGATAAATAACTTGGAGAAGAACACAAGTCCAAAGGAATTACAGGTCTGTGTTCTGTCACCCTTGGTGGATTTAATTCCACGCACCCATCCATTTCTGAATGGCCACAAAGCTCTGGTCCCCTCCTGTCCTGAAGCAAGCAGTTCCATGAATCACCTCCTACCGGATGAGAACGTTTTCCCTTTTGTTTATCATGGATCTGAGTCCTGCTGATTTCCTTTGATAACTCCCAGCTCTTGCATGGAGAAGACAGTGACCAATTGTTCCCCATTCACCTTCCCCTTTGCACTAATGATTTTATGGCTCTGCTATCAGATCCTCTCCAGTCATCCCAGTGTGAGGCTGTGAAGCACCACGCTCAGTGCTTTGCAGTGCGCTTTTACATGCAGTGCGTCTGCAGCAGTGTCATCTTAGAGCACGCATTTTCTTGTAGCTTTATTAGGCGAGACTGATTAGCTGTGTCCTGAAATACATAATGGAGCCTGTGGGCTTTGTAGTCTCCCTATGAATGCAACCCAAGATACACAGGTCACATGAAAGCTTAATGATTTGAGTATTTAGATGTTATATGGGAACTGCACTTTGCTGCTGCTGTCCCCTTGCAGCAATACTGATTACACTCTGCCTCCAATCCGCTCGCATTGACTTGCACTGACTTCAAAGGCTGGGATTTAGATCCCACCTCCCTGTATGCTATCTTGCTGGGAATGGCTGTGTCCAGCGCTGTGCGGAGCACCCACCCAGAGCCATCTGGTGTCTCACGGAGCTGCAGGCACCGCCGGGCAGGGACAGCTGCACAGACAAACGTCGACCTCTGCCACTGGGCCATCCATCGTCCCACATCTGGTGAGAGCTGGCATCTGGCTGCTCTGCACTGAGGGTATGGAAATAATGAGACTGTAAGAAGAGTGAAATCCTTGAAATTTTGGCAAAGCTGCTAGTGAAGTCTCGAAAGCTGCAGGCAGGTTTTGTGTATGTTGTTACTGTGCTACCTCTATCTCTCAGATGGGTACAAATAAATAGAATAGTTTAACACATAATATTTATTTCAAGATACAAAAGTAAGCTTTAGAAGAGTCTTTCTTTAAACTCCAGGCAGATCTGATATAAAGCAAGAAAAGAAGAAAAAAAAAAAGAAGAAAAAAAAAGCCAAAAGAGCAAAAAAAAACAAATAACTTTCAAAACGAAGACAGAGATGTTATCAACAAATGAAAAGCATAAATCCAAATAAAACATAAATCTGACAAACACATAGGTGAAAAGAAATCTAGTTGTTACAGGCCTAGGACCAAACACAGCATTTTAAACCTACAAACTATGGCATCTGAGGCACTTTTAGCTCTAACTGAATGAATCAGCATGGATACTAAAGTGCGGTGGCTGCACTGATTTAGCAAAACACCAAACCTTCGGACTGCTGACTCCAGAGGAAGGAGAAAAAAACTCTAAGAGGAAATTCTTATTTTTCTGAGCTGAGGTCCCATCTGGGCTCCCTCTGACAAACTGAGACGGAAAACAATGCCGCTGTCAGGCCTCCCTCTCCGCCCCATTTCAGGCACCTCCCGCAGCAGTCAGTGAGGGGCTCTGAAATGTAGCGGGGCTGTTCAGCGTGCCTGCAGGGTCACAGAGTGACCTGCTCCCTCTGCTTTCACTTAGCGCTCACGTTTTCTCCATGATGATAACATGTTCCTCTGATATTTAGTTACCTGCTCTCCAGAAAGATCTCATTTTTCATAGCATAGTTTTTAACCTTTGCTTAAGATGTCTTTTTTTTTTTTTCTTTTTTTTTTAGCACAAACTCTTTTAACCTGATCTATCTCACAGAACACACGATTGGAAGGAAAAGGGTTCCTTGTTAAAATATTTTAAGATATGAGAGTTTGCTGTGGATTTAGCTTGATGGGCTACAAATGAGAGCTAAAGTGATCATTCGGTGTTCCTGCCTTTATTTCTTTTTATACCAAGCACTATAAACATACGGATATTCACATAGATCCTGTGCATACTTTCACAGAGAGTTTTGTATTGAAACAGAACATGAGCCAACACTTCCAAGGCTTTCTTTTTGATTCAAAAACAGATGTAATTCATGGAATACATGCAAATACGGTATGTATATATATATTTGTCAACTTAAATTGTCACTAAGCAAAGCTGAGAGCACAGGACAGAGAGCACACTGCCGTTTGTCTCTCTGCCGGCCACCGAGGCACATCGGATGCAATGCCTGTGAGCCCTTCCTGCTGTCACTCAGGGAAGGGCAGGTTGGAGCGCAGCCCTGCTGCAGTGCCCCCGTAAGAGGTCCGCTGGCATGTGAGGAATGAAAGGATTAGTGATGTAACTCAGCAAAGTCGGCATTTAAGGAGGGTAGAACTCTTTGAATGTGTCACCAGGAGCCTGCCATTGCATTTTCCTACTCCACTTTCTCCAGCCTTCGTTTTGTATTCCCCTGGCTCATGCTTGGAAAACTCTGTTCTGCCCCTGCCAGCTTGCCCTTCCTCTTTTTTTGCTCGCCCTTCTGTGCTCAACCTCTCAACTTTTCTATTTATTTTCACTTTTAAGAAGAGCAGAGTGTGTTGTGTCATTTTAGCTGCAAGTCAGACATTTCAGGTGGTGGGCCTGTCCCTGAGAAATCACAAATTCTTCAGAGCATCACTGCATGTGCAAACAAAACCTTTCAATCCAGAACCCCCTTAAGCACCTCCCAGCTGCTGAATCCATCCCAGAGAAAAGCACAATGGATGAAATTAGTGCAGCTCCTCAACACCTCTAAGACTATAGTTTCACAGCAGGATTCTGCTGGTGGAAAGCCAATTTCAGAAGTTTCATTCCTTTTGCTCTCGTCTACTCATTCCTTTCTCTGCTTCCCCACCTCGGATGGAGGAAGCTTATCAGTGAGGCTCATTCATTCGTTGGCATCTCTGCTGACAGCTAGAGTGATGCAGGTTTATAAACAAAGCAAAGCAACGCTTGAGGAAGGGTGGGAGAGTGTCTGTTCTCTGAGATCATTTCACTGAACCAGTTTGATTATGGTCACCCAGACAGTTGGATTGCCACATCTGAGTACCAGTATAGGAGGGGAAGGCTGCTCTTAAACAAGCTTTGCAACTTAAAAAAATGATAATGTGGAATCTCAGCTTGGTTTCTTGGGTGTGTGGAGTAATATACATTCAGGAATCACGTTACACCTGACTGAAAGGCAACTAAATCTGTTGCACAACTACTTCTGAGAACATGAGATAACATATTATGATAGAACCTGTAAGAAGATGTTGGAACTTGTGCAAGGGCCAATTCCTTGCTTTCTGTTCTCAGGAACTTTAAGGAATGGCAACATTCTCTTTATACAAGCAGTTCTCATCTTCCCCATCTCCAAACTGATGCCCAAAGCTATGAAACACTTGGGAGAGGAGCTCCAAGGACATCTGAAGGTGCAATGGCTTCCATAGAGACAGTAAGTAAATAAACCAGCTGTCATAGCTGTGGAAAGGAGTAGGAAAAATGTTTGTGAAATCACAAGTGGTGTGGAAGTAGTACACAAGGATGGCTTGTTCACTAATCTGTTCCAGTCCAAAAATGATGGGGCACAAAGCAAAATAAGAAAGGTGTCTGCTGAATAAAAACAAAAGGAAACTGCAGTGTGTAGCTGAGGTAGAGAACTTGCTGCCACAGAGTGCTATGGGTGCTCAAATCTCACATTTGAGGAGGGGCTTAGCAGTGGGGACAAATCCATCACTAGAAACATCTACTTTGGTGATGGCAAGAGACAGGAACCCAGACTGGGTGTGTTTGGAGCTGATCCATAGCAGCTGTTCTAACACACTGCAACATATAAAACAACGTGTCCTACATGTTGGTGTGTTCTTAGACAGGCAAGGCAGCGAAAGGACTCTCCATTTAGTCTACAAAACAGTGGTCCATATCGCAAACTGGGGATGGAGAGAGATGCTCTGGAAGCATCATAGATAGTAACCAGTGAATCTGATGGTCTGATTCTCATCCTTCCATATACAGGAAGGACTTCTAGAGCTTAAGATAATAAATAATCCAGAGCTCAGTTCCGTGGCTGATGGGGAGCCAAGTGCATTTGGTGCCTGTAAAGAAGATATCACACGGCAGTTAAAATATCCAAGAAACTATTAGTAGTGCTGTGGCTGGTTCATGCTTTATCTGAACTGCTATCAAGTCTCCAGTGCCTGGGTACTTGTATTTAAAAAATACAGATCCCTTAGAACTTATTTTAAAAGATAATGTCTCACAAAGAACATTTTGTGACCTAAAATCAATGTATTTAATACATGTACAGGGATACTAATTGTCTTAGTCTGTCGAGACTGGTAATGTAATGAAGATATGGATATTTCCAGGTGTTTGACTAAAGCTTCACTTCAAACTCCTGTAAAAGGTAGTATTAGAAGAAAAGGCCTTTGTTCATCTATATTTTCCTTTTAATAATCTCATCATGCTTAGTGCTGCACTATTACACAGTTCTTATTTTGCATAAATACACGATGATTATAGCTGTATAACCTTGGCAACACAGTGTCCTCCTGAGGCTGCCTGAAATAGAAAAGAAATGCTGATTACACTACACAACTGCCCTTTGGGGAACAATATTTTATTATGTTTTATTTCCTTTCCATAAAATTCAAAGAAAATGAAGGTAATTTGAGTTCTACAAAACCAATGATAAAGTGGTGGAGGGAATTCCTAAATCGCCCTCAGGCACAGCCGTGCACACAAATGTAGGTAAAGATGGGTGAGAAGATCAAGTTGTACTCATGAATATCTTCAGCTCGACCTTCTGAACTGAGATGTTCAAGACTTGAAGCAGGAACCTGTATGCAGATGATAAATTGTATTAAAAATTTGAGGCCAAACCTCAGATGCAGGAAACAACTGTATTTTTTAGCTTACTGATGGGTGGAAAATGACACATGAGGGAAAAGCAGTGCTAAAAGTGGAGGGACTGATTGTTTGTTAGATTGTATTGCCAGAGAATGTGGCCAGGGGAGTCTCTGAGACTGGCTACTAGGTCCATTGTAAAAGCCATTAGGAATGGTCTGTGGTGTCAGTTATAAGCTCATATTTCATTTAGTAACACAAAATAAAGGTCTTTTTCATGGTAGGGATAGAATCTCAGTCAGCTTAGCTAGCACTGAAAGAAAGCAAGCAAAAAGCCATTCATACACACATAAAACTTGTTATTTTTTGACATCAAATTGACTTATTCTATTATCTGGGGCAGGATGAATTCTCACTTCTTATAACCAAGTCAGTGTTCGTTTTAGGGGGACACATTTTCTGCTTGGTGCCTCATCAGAAACAGGATGAAGTGCCTCACAGAGCTATGGTACTATATGCAAGTGGTGAGTTTTGCCTACACGAGGAGAAAATTGCTAGGTTCCTTCCTATGAGGGCATGAAAAAGATAAAAAGATTGTTCAGTGAATCAGTGAAACAATCTCTGATGAATCCCACAAAGAAAGTAAACCTTTGCTGCTGGGAAAGGATGTGGTTTCATCTTCACCAGTGAAGGGCTACTGCTTTTATTCTCTGGCCTGGAGAGTGCTTCATTAGTATGTGAGACCATTACTCTTGCATTTGGCATACAAACCCCCCACGTGATTTAAACATCTGCCTGGAAGGTATTTCTCTAATTAAAACAGAGATGTTATTCTGGAATTAAAATAAATATCACAATTTCTGCCTTTCAGCTTGCTTTCTTCATACTGTCTGTGCTGAAGTAATCATGAGTGAAACTTAGCAAATCCCAGGGGTGCTGATGTTTCATTAGTAAAGTGCAAGATAGCAGGGGAAACACAATAGTCATCTATGGGATACGTTTCTACAGAGTTACATTGCTGTTAAACCATGGGAACACCAGATACTAGTGGCAAAACACTTGCCTGCGGGTTATAATCCAGGTGTCTCTAAATAGTAAACTTCTGTCTAAGACCACACTGACTTGTACAACAGCTCTTTCAGTGCTCTGTGAGACAACACTGAGAAGTTGTAGGAGGGTTTTCCTCTGCAGACTAGCTTTGAGCTCAATGAGTACCCTGTCTGGGTGGAGCCAGTTCATTTCATGAAAGGACAAGTCAGAGGATGACCACTACAGAGAAAAACGGGTGGAGAAGTCCTGGAAACTTCCAAAACCGTGGATGAGCAGCTTACATTTGAGTGTACATTTACTGACTGGTTGTCAGCAATTTCCTTGCAGTGGCTGAGAACACTTAGGACCAACAGGAGCCTGTACAGTCTTGCAGTACTCACTAGAGATAAAAATATCAGTGCCTTCTGTTTCCAGACTGGCTTCCTACATGTGTAAGATTTTGTGAGAATCACTGTCCTTTATTACACACTGTGAGGATGCCAGGAGCAAACAGAGACGGGCCTCCAGTACAAGCAAAGACATCTAGTACCAGATCTGGAGGTCCGTGGCCTTGCCTGTGGCAGGGGGGTTGGAACTTGGTGATCCTTGGTGTCCCTTCCAACTCCAACCATTCTATGACTGTGTGATGTCGCTGTAAGCTCCTCTTGAACAGAGGATCTGGTAGACCAGAGGTGGTGTTGAATCGTGGAATGGAACATGTTTTGTACATATAAGCTCGAACCATTGTCTGCATGCTCACCAAGCATGACTCATTCATCTTCAGATGGGCACTGACACTACCTATTCAAGATGGCAAAAGTACTAACAGTGTCAGGGTGCTAATATTGTTCTTTTTCCTATATTCCACATACAGTATGTTCCTTTTCTCTTCATTTCCATGGGTCACAGGTACCTTGCCACAGAAGGATCCCTCATGTGTAACAGAAACAAGATTAAAAGTGCGTTTCCAAAGGACATGGCAGAGAGAGTGCAAAAGCGATTCTATTTCATGATTTTGTGCCTATCTCACCACGGCAAGAGGGAGAGGCTTGAATTAGAGAATAAATATACTTCTTACAGTTCCACATGCAAAATAGTATTTGCTGGTTTTATGGGTGACAAGAAGGTAAACTATTATTTGTAGCATTTTAATATGGTGTTTATTAAGTACGTGAATCAATGGTGACATGGGAACCCATCGCTCATCCTGGTCATGATTAGAAATGAAGAAAATGAATGAATATATATGGGATTTCTTTTTTTTTTATTCTGGAAGTAGACTGGTGGAAAAGATCATCATTAGTATATAAAATGAGAAAAGGTGATCAAGCTTCAGTGATCTCTGGTTTCCTTAAAGAAAAAGGATATAAGTTGTTTGAAGCCTGAAACATCACTTACCTTTTGGTTTGAAGGAAAATCTGTCAGATATACAATTCAGATTTTAGATCCTTCCCCATGTTGCTAAGGAAATACACTGAACTCCGTGGAGTGACTGGGCTACAGTATTTTTCTGCCAGGTGACAAAAATGTCAAATGTCCAGTGTCTTTAAGTTCACGATTATTTGGAGTAGGAAGGAGAGGGGATGTCCCTGTGTACCCTGTTCTACTTATATAAACATTCACTCAATACTAAGGATTTTCTGCAGAATGCACTTGGAGATGAAGGACATGTTCTTCCTACAGGTCCATGACAATTTTACACCCTCAGATAATGCATGAAATAATGCATAATAAGTAACAAACGTGCATAGGTACAGAGTTAAGAACTGTTCTCATTTGCCAGATGGGGCACTTTGCCATCTCAACAATTATCAGCAGTTTTGGTATTGGTACTTGTGATAATATCAACAGAATACTTCAGATGATAAACAGAGCAAAAGGTCTCTCTGATGACAGTCAAAACACATGCTTCACTTCCAGTATGAAGGACATCCAATTTGTTTTGCCACTGTTCGGAGTTAATTTTACTAAAACCAACAATAATAATTTTAAGTGTCAGTAAAGTGCTAATTGCCATAAAAACATATGGGCCAAGCAATTTATAGTCTGAGGAAATCAGAGATGTGGATAGACAATATTATTGAACAAAGTGTAATAGTTCAGCAGAGCTTTGTGCTTGTTTGTCTTCAATTCCCCTTCCTCGCACAAAATCTCACCTTTTTTTGAATGAATTTTGGGCTGTAGCTTCTCAAGGTTAAACATTCCAGAAATAGAATCTGGGCCAATTCTGATAATTTTCTTTATCTGTATTTATAACAAGCTTAAAGGAAATGCTTACATTAAACACACCTGGCTGATTAAAACATGGTCTGCAGCTGACTGAGGTTAGCAGAAAGTCTTTTATTGATTTCAATGAAGTTCAGATCATGCTATTTAATCCATTTTCCTTATTGGTCTCATTTATCCCATGAGTGAACAAGAGCTGAAAAAAGAGATTGAATGTGAGTGAAAAAGGGCTCAGTGAAACTGTATCTCAGATTCTCTGTGAGAGAAAAAAGATCATCTAAATAGAATTATGGCCATCCAAGAAGAAGAAAAATCTCTCTCTCCCTCTAGTTTTGCTACATTTTCTCATCTTTTCTTAGGCTATTCATCTAAAGCAGAATGATTTAGCACATGAGGATTTTACTGGAATCTAAATAACAGGTAAAGATGGTGCATCATTCTGAAGTCTTACAAGGAGCTACAGAGAGCTAGTAAAAGGACCACAGAACATTACTAGGGCATCACTGTTTTCCAGTCACTGTCAGAGCTTTCAGAGTTACTCTGAAATTTGATTATAAGGACATTTGGTTTTTGGGTTACTTTCACACAACTGTTGCGATTATCAGGCAGTTCTAGAAATATATAGGAATCAACAAAAATGTCCCTTTAATAAATGTTATTAGGTGCCTTTAAAAATGAATTACAGACCAAGCTGACAAAAAACAGTGTGTGAGCTATACTTTCCTATGAGGTCCTTCAGTACCAGCCACAACAGGACTCCAGTTTTGTGCGAGAACCTCAGGGCATGGTGGAAATACAAACGACACATGAATGTGCATTTCTGAATACTGTGAATCTCCTGTCAGAAGATTTTCTGGATATTTCATTTAGTAGAATCAGAGAAAGCTGAATGTTGAGTTTCCCTGAATTTGTATGTTTTGAATTCTCTTTCTATTCAAACCCAATTGAGACAGGCAATTTCCAGTGAACCTGCACTGGCCTGTAGATGTCCTTTAGACAGTCAGCCTATACATTCTGTCTCTTTAAGAATCCAGCTGTCAGCAAAGTTTTGTTTCGGAAGTCTTGCCTAAGGATCTACAGGAAGGTTTCATCTTTGAACTTCATAGAAAGTTTTGTACTGACTTATTATATCTAGTCCAGCTTTATCTTGTTGCTAGTAATCATAACAGCTGACCAAGGAAAATATACAGAAAATTTCTAATAAACAAATAGAAAAGGGAATATCTAAGGGGAAAATTTCCTTCTTCTTTTTTCAGAGTTTCTTCAATGTTCTGTAGTCAAAAGTAGGTTTTTGGTTTGTTTTTGGTTTGTTTTGGTTTTTGATTTTTGTTTTTTGTCTTTTTCCCCTTTCTTGTTTACTAGAACATGAAATTGATTTTGTTTTATATCTAGTATGTAAAGACCTAGTTATTTTATGAATCCCACTATGTTTACCATATCTCAGGAACCTAGCTTTAGTGAAGAAAATACTCAAAAATATTCAATGCACTGAACTTCTTCCACAGTATTGCCAACACATAGCTTTTTCAGATCTTTTAGGTAAGGAGTGTTTCTCTCCATTACTTATCAAACGGTTCAAGACATGGCAGAGGGTACCTCTCAGATCCTCAGTCCTCTACTGCTCAGTCTTCCCCAGTCCTCAACAGACAGACAAATGCAAGCAGAACACCACATTAGTGAGTCG
Organism: Perdix hodgsoniae; assembly: GCA_035772895.1. Taxonomy (NCBI): domain Eukaryota; kingdom Metazoa; phylum Chordata; class Aves; order Galliformes; family Phasianidae; genus Perdix; species Perdix hodgsoniae. The sequence goes on from JAPSGF010000034.1 coordinate 1,495,601, forward strand.
AGTGGTTTCCAGACTTTAACAGACCTGCTTTGAGTTAGCAATGCTCTCAACTCTGTGAAGTTTTCAATTTGTTTGATTCTCCATAGTGACCCATTGGTATTGCATAGTAGCATAGTAGTAAAAGACACATAGTTCACAAGAATGATTCTGGAAGGAAGGGTGTAGATCAGGGAATTCACTGGTTCCTTGATCTGCCCTTATTTTTCCCTTCCCTTCCCTTCCCTTCCC
>JAPSGF010000034.1:1500828-1526582 GCA_035772895.1 Perdix hodgsoniae
CTCCTCTCCTCTCCTCTTTCCTTTTCAAAATGTGTGAAATCATGTGAGAGCAGCTTTCCTGCCAATAAAAGCATTCCCATAATTGCAACCAAGTTTTATCTCAGAAAGGTTTACCTGTCTTATTCTGAAGAGGCACTTGGCTATGAAGTTCTTCATACACAGAGAAAATGATGAGACTTGGGGTAGATGAAGAAGCTGATTTTTATGACATTATAGACAGATATGCACTTAAAAAAAAAACATAGTAATTGACCCTAAAGAAATACCTACAAACCCTATGCAGATATCTGTATCAAATTACAGATAGTACTATGATTTTCTTTCTACAAATTTTCTGATATCTTGGTCCAAGAAATACTTCCTATCGTACTACAAACTTACCACATTCCTTATTCCAACAGGAATAGAATTCAAATAGAATTATCAGACACATGCTATAATATGAGAAATTCCATTTTAACCTAAGAAAACAGTTTTACTGGGAGCATGATCAAACTCTTGAACAGATTGCCAGGATATTCTGTGGAGTCTGCACCCTTTGGGATATTCAAAACCTTAGAGGACATGATCGTGAGAAACATGCAGTAGATGACCCTGCTTTGAGCAGTCGCCTGTTTCTGTCATTACAATATTATTATTTTTTTCCCAAAGAAAATGCAAATATATCATATTATGAGGCTCAGAAACCTTAAATGTAAACAGTGGCCCAAATGTGCTGGCTTATGCCTTTATGCCACACTTGGTTTCAAATAGATCAATACTTAATGTAACAGAAAAAAAGTACAGTATTGGGCATATTGAGGCTTTTTTCGTTTTCTTGCAGATACTTATTGTTATATTTTGCATTCAGGAAAGTAGTTCACAAATTAAGCTGCATGTAGTCTAGATGGTCTGTGTCAATCGTTTCTACTAATGGAAATAAAGTAATGAAATTACATTATGTATTGCACACAAGGACCACTTTTCTTTTCTAAATTCTGTCCTGAACTACCGGTAAGTGTCCCTGCAGATGCCAGTGTTATTCATTGTTTTGCCCTCTGGAGATCCAAGAGTGAATGTGGACTGTCAAATGCTGCATGCAATATTTTAATGGCAATAAATAGCTATTCATTTTTCATTCCTTCTCATAAACTCCAAGTAAAACTGATATGCAGTAGACTTGTGATATTTGTAAGAGAATGGAAAACTTTCATTTCTGAAAACCTTCTGTTTATGAGCTATGTATTTCACTTCCCTAAAATGAATGTGCCATGTCTGCAAACTATACATTTGACAAATAATCAAGAAGTATTTTGCATTGATCTAATGAATTGAACAACTTGTGGCACAGAAATAGAAAAGCAGTTTTAATTTTTTTAGAATTGTAAAGACATTCAGATGAAAATTCAGATTTTTATTGATCTAATAACACATTTGTATGTTGTTATTAAAATATACTACAAATAGCTCCTGTTAAGTCAAATGGTAAAATTAAAGAGCACTGTTCATATCAAAAATCAAATCTAAAAATTTAAAGTATCTTCTTAACTTCATATAAAGGGCAGAAGTTATTTCCTGCTCACAATGTTTTTATTCTCCACATTAAAAAATGAGAAATGTCCTTGATTTGCAACTGATTAGAAAACAACTCTTTTTCGTTGTCTGATTTCATCAGTAACTTGGGATACATTTACTGTAATGATGTGACCCAGATCTCAAAAATAATGTAGGATATGAACATGTAGTGTTTTATCTTCTGCAGTTGCATCCTGATGACAGAACATGAGAGGTCTTATTTCAAGGGTCCATCTGTGCCTAAAAAGAGTGGCATGGCCTGAGGACAAGGTCCACACCAGCATTCTGAGCGTGGCAAAGGTAGACCACAGTGAGGGGTCAGAAATACAAAACTTTCCTCACAGAAAGCTTGACAAGAGATTTGAGAGCTGAAGATAATTGAATTTATTTGCAGCTTAGATATTCTCTCAGTCTATTAGTATATTGCAGACTAATTGCAAAATCAAAGCCTTTTTTTACTTTTGAATTCTGGGAAACATCTTTTCCTCATTCACATCTGATCCTCTGAAATGATTTGATTGCTGTCCAGTGGTGAGAGCTCCCAGTGGTGGGATCATCATTTCATATGATGTCTTAGGGATACAGTGAAACACTTAAGTATTAATCACTCTTTTCTTTAAGACAGGAGTTGAGTGTCTGCTGCTAATGGCTTAGTAAGTTCAAAGGCATTTATTTTCCACAGCAATTAAGTGAAATGAATAATGAACTACATTTATTGGGGTTCATTCTGCTCTCATGCTTACTTTTCACTAGTCTAACTTCATTGATTTCCATAGAGATATTTCTGATTTATTTAGCCTTTGCTCTGATTGTTGACCCTGCTAAAAAGAGATTTAATTAATGTCAGATATAGTGGAGAATCACTGCCTATCAAATGGGATTGACGTCAGCATCTCCTTTCACCCTGAGTGCAAAACTGTCAAAGAATCAAAATAAATTTTGAGCACTTTCAAGTGAGTCCATTCTCAAAGCAGTGACCCCTTCTGAATTCAGCCCAGAGCCATCTATTTTACTTTGTCTCATGACTTTGTAAATGCATTTTCATTTCTAAAACCTCTTCTTTAAAAATTAAAGTACGAGATGGTAGGCAAAAAAAAAAAAATCCTTGGATTATATTTATGGTTGCAAGTCTTAAACTTGCTGCCACTCTGATAGAAAATCAATGAAAGATGCTAGGTACTTATTTATATTGCTATGATTGCAGCAAAATAGAGTTTCTGCTGCTATAACTTTGTCACAAGGTACAAAACTGATGTAACACTTTCATAGGCAGCACTTGCATTCTCTGGTAAATGAAACAATAAATTCTTAGTGTCTTTAAACAATGCATCTGGATTACTCTTATGAGTTAAGTTCAGGCACACTGATTGATTAACATTTTTAATATGCCTTAGTAGGGAATCATGCATTCATGAAACCTTATTGACAAAACTTGATGCTTGTAGGGTTGTTGGAATTCCCTCACTGGATTTTTAAAAAGAAAAATGGCAAAACAACCCTTTCAAAATCCTTCACACCCTACACTAATGGCATATCCTTTTGTTGTTGTTGTTTTTCCTCTGACAGTCTCTTTTTATTTTCCTGCAACACATATAGAATACTGGTAAATGGTAAATAGTTCCCATTTAGTGCTTTGCTAACAGCTAGCAAGGTACAAACTCTGTACTTGTGCTCAGCAGTAAGAGCTTATTTGTAAACAGAACTACGATAATGCATAACGACAAACTCAATGAAAAAGTGCATTTAAATATGGGAAATATATTTCCAAAAGGGTCACTGTGTGTATGAAGATCTTCTTGTATGTGAAGGAGTGTAATTTGGAATTTTTGTTTGGAAAATCTTCGAAGTGAAGAAAGAAAAAAGGGTGCTAATCTGTGCTGAAAATATCTACACAGCAATCACTTTCTATTATGGCAATTCAGAGCTTTAGCTCATATTTTGTTCTGATCTTGTTTATTATGGAATACTGTGTCCATTTCTGGGCTCCCTAGATCATAAAAGACAAAGATCTCCTAGAAAGAGCCCAGCAGTGGGCCACAAAGATGATGAGGGGGCTGGAGCATCTCCTGTACAGGGTAGGCTGAAAGCCTGAGACTCTGGAGAAGAGTACTCTTGTGAGTCTGGAGAAGGCTGAGAGAGGATCCCGTCACTGCTTATAAACTTCTAAAGCATGAGAGACAAGTCAGTGAGGGCAGATTCTTTTCAGTGGCAAACAACAATAGAACAAGGGGCAACTGGCACAAACTGGAACACAGGAAGTTCCATACTAACACAAAGAAGAACTTATATACTGTGAAGGTGACAGAGCACTGGAACAGGCTGCTCAGAGAGATTGTGGAATCTCCTTCTCTAGAGATATTCAAGACCTGCCTAGGTGCTTTCCTGTGCACCTTACTGTAGGGATCCTGCTTTAGCAGGGACTTGGACTGATCTCTTGTGGTCCCTTCCAGCCCTTCCAATTCTGTGTGATTCTGTGTGTGATCTCTTGAATATTCTTTTCACAGGAGATTAATTAGGCCTTGTATGCATCTTATTGTATTCTTCATCTTACAGATCCCAGTAAAAGGCTTTTTAAAAATCTTCTATTAATTCCCCAATGAAAGTGTTCATGAGGGAGGTTTTAAGGCTACAAAATCATTTTACTTTTTCAACAGAAAATAAATACTAAAAAAGAATATATAATTAGGCACACTGATTTCAAAGTTTAAACATACTTGAATTTGTAGTAGCTCAGATGAAAAAGGCTTCAGCTTGCTCTCACTGCAATAACATCAGGCTCTCCAGAAAGTAAGGTATTCTTTATTGTGTCCATCAAAACTACTTAATTTTGTTGGTGTTTACCATTTTGACATTATCTCTACTGCAACTGTGTTATGCCCTCAGAATTTTTGCTGAGTTTTGGATAGATAACGGAATATCATTGAAGGAGTACCACTGTTGAGAGTAGTCTTCTGTTATTGTTTATTCTGAGGTCTCTCCTCTTTCTCTGACTTATTTTATCACATTTTTTTATTAGAACCAGTTAAAAATAAATTTTTAATATCAGAATCAATATATTCCTGAAAAAAATACTGCTCTTACTCAAACTTAGAAAAACATCAGCTAACCAAGCTATATTTTGTATTCAAAAGGATAGCATCTAGTGCCTAGAGTTTATTCGATACATTTTTAATAACTGGACACAATTTTCTTTATGAAATGAAATCTGCATTCCTCAAACCAGTTCATCATTCTGTTTTTCTTCTTTGGGAACCACATAAGTCATTAAAATTTTCTTTCACATGATTTCTGTGATGGAAAATTGCAGTAAGAAGAAAAAGAAATAAAAATAAGAATATACAAATATAATCCTGATTGGATGATGAAGATTAAGTAGGTTACAGCAGATTACATCATTTTGGCAAATTACTAAAGATCTAAATGGTTAATTCCTTTCGTTATCATTACCCTTAAAGTAGATTCTGCAATTCCCCTGTTCTTGGCAGTCTTCTCTTTTAATGCATACTTGAGCAAATGCCAGCATGTTCCTCCTCCCTGAAGGCTGCCTGGAATCACAGTACTTCATGTCCAGAGAGACAAGGGGGCTGCCACTTCCTAGATTGATGATGTTTTGTGTTTAAGCAAGAAATTTCGAAAAGAGAAAAGATTTATTTATTTGAAACAACATTTAAGCAGGAATGAGAGAAACACTAAGGACATGATTCAGCATTCTTTAAAATGCCAAAGTAGGTTTTGAATCTCAGGTAAAATGTGCCTGAAGACATTAGGCTCTTGGAGATTGGTTTTATTGTTCAGCTGAGCACCAGCTTGAAATATATCCAGTAAACATACACAAAAAGGATACAATGCACTCACAAAGTCAAAATCAATTTTTCATTACTCACAGACATTATTAAAATAAAACATATATATGTGTATGTGTGTATAAACATGTGTGTGTATATACATATATGTAAGAAGATGGTCCTTTGATTAGACATAGTTTTAAAGCTGGAATTTCTAGGTCAAACCTAGAATATAGAAATATCAGAGAAAACTTGTAACTAAACTGCTGAGCTATAAGCTTTTTGTCAGAACGTTAAGCTTCAAGTCACTAGCATGAATTAGGTCAAACCAGTCTTGGCAGTTCATACCCACAGCTCAGCTCCACTGAGCATCTGAGCTCGGCTACTGGCTATTTTGATATCACAGCTTCTCAGTCTGTAGAAAAGCTCTGCAAGAATTGTTTTGGTTCTGCAAAGAAAAAAAATAACGCTTAAAAACAATTTCTCAGGATGACTAAATCCAATTCTATTCGCATAGCTCCAAGCAACTAGTCTCTTCAATTTCTTATATTTAATCTTGCAAAAGTGAAAAACCATAGCACAAGAATCTATAAAGATCAAAGATGTGATCTGGGACCAATCTATTCTTACAGAATGACAAGGAGAGGTATGAAGAGTTGATGAAAAACAAAAAGATGCAACAAAGAAATAAAAAGGAATAAGTTGTGGGAGTCTTTAACATATGCAGATGAGCAAAGTCCAAAAATTAAAGGAAAAGAGCCTTTTGTATTCGTACATTTTGCTGGTGCAAGCACGCATTTGTCTTCAGGTTTGTAAACAGAACTACTGTGAGAACATGTATATGTTATTATCACTATCAATAATAATAACTCATTAGAGATGGGAGAGTTGGAAGATACGTTACAATTTTCTTTTTCCTGAATGACGTAATAGTAGAAAGCAGTTTTAAGAAAATAGGAATGCAAAAGACATTTAATTCCTAAGTTTTCACTCTTAATTGTTATTTATGGAAGAGTACAGAAAATGCAAGAGTGAAAACTTTTAATATATTTACGTGAGTATAAGTTTGCATTATAAGATCTGGACGCTTTTTTTTTCTTTTGACAGACATCTTAAAAAATGACTAATTTGTGGCACCAATAATACTACAGATGCTACCTTCCTGCATTTTCTCTGAGAGTTCTTTGCAATTTTCTTCTGTAAATGGGCTTTAATCCCACAATTTTCCCAGCAATTTCCTAGTTCCTTACTCATTACAGCCAGAAAATTGTTATCTCATCATCTTCATGAATTTTTTTTTACACTGACACTACCATATGGCAGGACAGAACAATTGCAAGCTTCGATCATCTTAATGTTTAGGCTGACAACTAACAAGTGATTGTTATTACGCTTTAGCCTTGCTGATCTTCTTTCCAAATGCCTTTTTATTCACTATATTCCAATAATAAAAAATGAATATGCCCCAAAACAGAAAACTTGCTTTAATATGGCCTATTACATTTCAAAATCCTTTTTATCTTTCTCCAGCTTTTCAGTTTTGAAGATTACCTTTCTGCTGTGTATTTTGCCCAACATCCATGTTTTCAGTCCTCTGCAAAGTGATTCAGTTTGTTGGTTTGTTTTATTTTCTTCTTGTGCTGCATTTTCAAATTTCTTGACCCATTTTATTTGATTTTGGGTACTTAATTTCATGGTGTTATTTAATTACCTTCACTACAAGTACAGTGACTTATGAGAAATAAGCATGTACATGTTGTGTGTGTCACAGGAGGTTTACAACATAGGACTGAAGCACTCTTTCCAGCCACACTAGTGGCTAGGACATTTCAGGAGGTTGGGAAGCTGTAATGTTGCAAGCAATGTTTTTCCTCACTAAGGCACTAGCTGCTTTGTTATGCAAACTGCAGGTTGAGAGATTTCAATTAATGATGATTGTGAGGTCTACTAATATTGACTGCTGTCTCCACTATTGATCTGGAGTGCTAGTAAAATTTCCTTAGCTTACAACACAGATTTTTGAGAAGTGACTGCATTCTCCTTTGACTGAACTGCATCTCCCACATCTCCTACATCTCATTAAAATTCATGACGACTGTGTGTCCGATGACGGCAAGTTGACTTGCAGTTTTGCAGACTGTGTGGGTAATTTATCTTACAGTGCCTCCTGCAATTATTTCATAGCTAAATAATTCATAGCAATTTTACAAAAGTAATCAGCATATTTGTTTCTTTTGACTGATATTATCAAAGGAAATGTTAAAAAAAAAAAGTTCTTGCATAGGGTTGGTCTTTCCCATCACAAAGACTAGGTTGTTGCTGGGTTGCTGTGTGCTTGTTCTGAGCATATCACTAAGTGTCCCTTCCTCCAGTACTATTACACATCTGTAGATTTCATGCAGGGAAGAATCTTGGATGCCCAGTATTCACAGCCCTGCGTGAGTTATTTTGTAGTTTGAAGCAGATGGCTAAAATGTACTAAGACTGGAAGTTTGAAAGTCTGAGAAGGATTAACAAAAATAAACCCATTCAAATAAAAGGGCATGTGTAAGAGAGTAAGTAAAAAAGCCCCTGGAGGGGAAAAAAAAAAAAAAAAAAAAAAAAAAAAGAGAGAGAGAGAGAGAGAGAATATATATATATATATTTCCATTTATATACTTGTATATACAAATGGAAAACATTCACTTGAAAAACTTCAGTGAGGAACAGATATGCTGTAGGCATGACCCCACAACTCTTGGGAGTAATTCTTCAGATTCCAGTAGTCCCTGGATCTGGAGCAACAGATTCTTTAAAAAGAAGAATCTGAAGATGAGCTGAAAAGTTATTGTTTCATTTTAAAATTCACTTAAAATGTACTTAATCTGACTGTGTGCATGCACATATGCAAAAATGTACATTGTACCCAACATGGCTGGTTTTCAGCAGGGGACTGTGACTGCATATCTGGGCATCAGGGATGCTAAGAGAGATATTGGAGAACAACTGAGTTCAGGGACTGTCTCCTTGCCCTTTCATCATTGCTTCTCCCAGCACACATTGCTTCTCCCTGCACCCAGTATTCCTTGTAGAGAAGATCTAAAAGCCGGCAACTGTCACAGCTCACATCTAAATATCAAACTGAAAGAAGAACCTCGTAGAGTATGTTCCATAAAGACAAATTACCTTTTCCAAATGCAGAAAACAATCAGATGTGGAAAGGATAGTTCTTCAGAGCAGACTTCTACCATAAAGCGTGGGAGGAGGTCTCCCAACTTTTGACTCTTACAGAGCATATGCTACTTTTCCTCAGCACAGAATTATGTCCTGTACTTACTGAGCAAAAAGACCTGTCTTTTTCATAGACACCAAGAATGCACCAGGCTAGAAATTATGCAGCCCTTAATTACACTGTGTAAGGAATTTGCAAGATACGTGTTTCCGGTAGATGTTATACACTTGGATGGAAGCTTCCTGACCTTGTTCCCCTACCTTCGTCAGCTGATTCCACTAACAGCTCTCCAATACCTTAATGTAGAATTTACCTTAGCTTCAGTGGGAGTTCATGAGTATGAAGAGCTATCTGCATAGAACTGCATTATTAGATCATCCTCAGCAACAGCACCACTGTGGTGGGAAGAAGAATGAATTAAAAGAAGTGTCAGGAAATAAAAGTAAGAATTGTTATAATTTATCTTCTTTTCTTTGAAGGCATTAGAAATCCCCAACTAGAGTGTGAAATCTTTAAACTATTCTCTTTGTGAATCTTGTGCTGCTGTTTTCATTTTTCTTCATTTCTTTTTCTTATATTTCTTTTCTTTTTTCTTTTTTTCTTTGTTCTTTCTTTTTCTTTCTTGCTTTCTTTCCTTCTTTGTTTCTCTCTTTCTCTCTCTCGTTTTGTTTTGTTTTGTTCTTTAACTTGAATGCTTAGGCAAATCAGCTTAACCCTGTGTTGGTTTTAAATTACACCAGCACAAACAATAACAATAATAAAAAAAAACTTTACAAACATCTGTTTCTGTTTGTATACACTATAAAGCAAATCTTTAAAAAAAGAAATCTGTAGAAGAATTTGATATCCACTCATTTGTCGTTTTTATACTTCTATTTCTTTTTCATCTAGTTTTGTGTTTCCTTTTCCTTTTTCTTCTTCTCTTTTCTTTTTCATTTTCCTTTTTCATTTCTTTTTTTTTTTCTTATTCCTTCATTTTATTTTCATCTTCTTTTTTGTTTGTTTGTTTGCTTTTCTGAAAGTCCTGTTTCTTTTGGTATATTTTGATTCCAATTATTTTCTCTGATCTAAACTATTATTTTCTGAAATTCTGCAACAATAAGTTGCCTCTAGGCCTCAAAATTTAAAAGCTCCAAATTTTCTGAACTTAAATCTGAAATAGATTTTGGCAACTGAGAGGTTGAAAACAAAAGCCTAGGTGGTTGAGATTTTAGTATCTAGGACTATATGGATGCACAGACAGGAACATCTGAACCAATGCATTAATTTTAACAAACTCGGTGACTCAGACATTAATTATAAAGGGCACACGCATTTTCAAGATTCTCCAGTCTGTATCTGATTCAGATAGAAAGGTAATAATCCTGTTTCTTCAAGACACAGAAAGATGATTTGTCAGAGCTTGAGCAGAAACAACTCATTTTCTTATATAGTAAGTTCTCTTAGCAGCTAAAGCACAAAAGAATTTTGTAAAGTCTGAAAGTTAGCAAAGTTAAGAGGTACATCTGCTAAGATTCTCTTAATTCTGAAGACCATAATTATTATTTCAAACATTCTTTGGGAGAAAAAAATAACCCACAACTGTCGTCCAGGTTATTTAATTGGCAAGGAAACTATTTAACTCCTGACAGTAATCTTTTAAGAATAAATATTTCTTTATCTTCCCTCCTTTTTGCTCTCATAAATTCTCACTGCAGTAACTTTCCTCTGGGAGACAGTGAAACTAGAAATGCTTGCTGTTACATACCTCTATGAAGTTTGTCTCTCAAGGGCTATATTTTGTCCTTTAGTAGCCTGTTCGCAGAAGTGAGAAAGTTCCGCAGAAATCTCCGCAGCTCAAAAGCTCCATAACTTATCTCACCAGCCATCAGCGTCCCCATTAAAGAAACCATGGCTGTTTGCCAGTGGTGTTTTCTGACTTTTAAAGATTGTCCTGAAGGACAGTCTGAGAAGTCCCTCAGGCAGGCTCCGTAGGAGTCTCTCACTCCTGAAGAGAGATGGTAGTCTCAATAGAAATGGTTCCCTTTGCACCTTGCAGCAGATCTTTGAAGCCAAATAGAAGGGCAAAATGTGAAACTTTCCAGGCAACACCTCTTCGCATATCTTCAAGTATTTTTTTAATGGTGATTCAGGGAAAGATTAATGTAACTGGCAGCTAGGAAGGAATTTCTGCCAAAGGAAATAGTTGCTCCTGGAATAGCTCTGAGGCTATCTGTGCAGCAAGCCAGAAGTCTGACTCAGTTGGAGAAGCCATCTCTTCAGAAAGCTCCTGTTCCACAGATCTGTGAACACCTTGCCTGGTAGCTGTGAGTCACTCAAAAAGTCTCAAAAGTCCCCATCTGTTTCCTGTTTGATGGATTACCACTGATTCCTTCATAGTTTGCTTTAAGTTGCACTTTAATAGGTTGCACTTATTTTCCATATCCACATGATTTACACTGGTTGAGAAAATGGCCATGACTTTTAAAGGTTATTCAATACATGCCTTATGTCAGAAGGAAGAACATGATGGTTTCTCAGAGCAGCATTTAGAAATCGTTGCAGTCATATGTCTTTTACCAGGTAAACTGTGTTGTGATTACTGGTGAGTGCTGAAGGCATAATTACAACAAAGGAAATGTAGTTCAACATCCGGCTTCACAGGAAAATTATTATGATCATTTTTTAATGTTATGTAACATTATTTTCCTATTTGCATTGATTAAATACAAGAAAATATCTTCACTGATTCTTACCTGACAGTAACTGCCTATTTAGAATCTGCTTGGAGTTTTAGGATACAACCTTTTGTAATCACTTTTGTAATCATAGTATCTCTTTGAGAATTATTTGCAATTTCATTTAAATGAGAGATTTTCATGTTAGTTTTTGTACACATGGTGAAAAATGAGCTCTAGTAGATAAATTGTTTTAATTGATTTGTACAGACTTTAGGAAGCACAGAGCTAGTGACTTAGTTACAATAACATCACTTCCTGCTCCTGAAGTACAAAGGCATAGAAGGAATTTTTTTTTAGTTGAGTTTGGAAGAAAAATGATGGAGTGGGGTAGAGGGACACTACACTGAATGTGCTCCTGACTCTCGCCTAATCTGCTTTGATTTACTTTAAGGAAAACAAAACAAAACAAAAACTGAATTTTCCCATGCTTTATTGTGTTGAGAGGTACAGTACACCTCCAGTGCATGACAGGTGGAAGATGGGAAATTGATGAATTCTTCTTTTGCCTCTCAATTTTTCCTATTCCAAAATTAACAATGTAATAATCATCTTCAAAACAAAGAGTCTGACCCTGCAGTGCTCTTTCAACCCTTGTGCCCAGAGCAACACAGAAAACTGCAGCAATTATATTATTTCCTTACTAACAACCACTTTTTGTAATGGAAAGTAGCACGCTTTTCTTTCAAAACTTCATGGTTGAAAGTGTGTTGATAATACCATTCTTTCCCAACATGGAATAAGTACTTATTTCAATAAAGTGAATTTTTGCCATCTACTGAGATGACATTTAGCTTCTTCCTTTTAATCCAGTACCAATAAATCTGGATATCTTCCATTCAGGAGTTCTGGAAGCATTGACCCTGGACCCTCCAAGCCACTAGTATTATTTTAAAACAATGTTTGAAACAGCTATCCAGACACTTGGAACAAACTTAATGACATTTTAACATTTTGAAAGGATAAATGAGCAGATTCATGTAACACAAGCCTGATTATCCAGCATTGATCTTTGGCAAAATAATGCAAAATCTGGTATGAGGATTGATTCATAAAGAATTAATGCAGGGAAAAACATCTAACTCCAGTAATGATGGGAAGCAAATGCCATCAAACTCACTTGATGACTTTTTCAGATCAGGCAGGATGTGTGGTTTGTCAAGGTAAAATCTGCTACATGATATAATAGACTCATGTCTGGTATTGGTAGCACATGACATTTTATTTGCTAATAAACTCAGAATTACAGAAAATTGAGTTGGTGTGCACTTTATAGATTGGAAGCAAGCTATTGATAAGTCTTAAATTCTAATTTTACATGAAGAATTATCATTAAGCAATTATGTTCCTTTTGGGAGATCTACTCTGCTTAAAACATTTGTCAACACAGTCTGTGTAATATCTTAAAAAATCACTGCTAATGAAATTTGCAAATGTCACCAAAATAAAGACAGAAAACAAAAAGAAGAAAGCAGGATAATTATCTTTTAGCTCATTAGGTGCAAAACATTTATAAGAATCTCTGAAAGAACCTGGGAATTACAGAGGGTGAACCACCCAAATTTACCCTGTCAGGGGAGAACACCCTGGCCAAAAATATTAATGCAGTCCTTGGATAGAACTGGTGAATATCCACTGGAATTCTTCAGTACTGGGGCAATATCTATAGATAACTTCATCAATAAATTCTGAAATGGGAAAGGTTTGAAGAAATGCCACTGGTGATACTATTGGAAAGTTCATCAGTTTTTTCACACCATGCATCTTGGTCCAATAATGAACACTATGCCTCTTGCAAATGCAGCTTCAGTTACATAGCGAGAACATCACAGCACCTATACTTCTTTATGATTTATAGTGATAACTCAAAGAGCTCATCTATGTAGTTTACTAGAACAGTCTGAGAGAGGAGGAGGTGGTGTGTTTAGTCTAGGATCATCTTTGTGGGGAAGAGAATTTTGACAACAATGAGAAAGGAGAGGTGAATCAATTCCAAAGCCTGGAATATAAAACCTGAACTGAGGACTGCCCTTTTTGCTTGTGTTCTTGTTGCTGGAAGAGATCATTGCAGTGGTCCTTCAGGTCTTAAGTTCTATCAGCCTATACACACCTTTGGTTTCTGTGCAGCAGGAATGCTGAGAGGCTGCATTCTGTCATAATTGCTGCTAGTGTTAACAAAGTGCAACATATGTGGGTTTTTTTATATTTCTTCTCTCAGATTACTATTCTTCAGACCCTGTTATATTGTCATAGTATGTTATAAGATAATGTTGCTGTCTATTGTAGCTCATCTCTCCAAATATACTGTTAATCTGTTACTTACACTATTCTAAGGAAGTGATGAACAGAGAGACTTACTTTATTTAAGCCAGTCTTTATTCACACTCTCCTAATCGAAGCCTGAGATATCAGTGACACAGCAACAATTTAAATGGCTTAAAAAAAAATAAAAAAATAAAAAAAGTTTTAATATGAGCTGATCATTTCTTTCTTTACAGTGTGAACTGCTATGATATTAGAGTGAAAAATTGCTATTATATTTGCATACTTGAATAAGAACCTGCCTGCATAAGTCATCTCTTTTTGGAAACACGAGTAAAAGGGGTGTAATTGCCATTCATACTGAATATCTTTCAATTTTGATTTCTAGAATACATCTTGTGAATTTGCACACATGCAATTGTGTTAGGCAAACTAATACTTCATGTAGTAGTCAATCCAGATTATTATCATACAGTCATTACTTGTTTGTAGTATGTCACCTACGGGTTTCACTTGAAATCAGAGAATCATTGTCTTAGGAACTGTTTTTGCCCAGACAGCTTGTGGCTTAACAGCTGAGACAGATGAATGCACTTCATCTCCAGTAATGAGGATTTTGCAGAGCAATTTACTTTCTGTTATGCTTGATTAAACGTATTATGCCTTTACTGAGACTTGTGCAACCCCATTACCCTTCGTGGGTTTACACAGGTATAACAGGTTGGACCTCTAACAGAAATTAATTCTGTGATTTCTGTGTAAGAACAAGTAGGACTCCACTCTCTCCCTTAGCTGTATTAGCTCAGCAGGATGAATAACTGTGAGAACTACCTGCAGAGAAAACATAATTTTGGTTCTCTACTGAACCTCTACTGAACTGAAAGTTGCTTTGTTATACCTTTAACAATAAGACTGGAATTTAAATAAGAGAATGCTTCAAAACAGCTCAAGTAGTTACAATGAATAATAAAAAGTGTAAGTAAAATTGTTTGTAGGAGACTACTGAATTGTTTGGTAAATCTGAGTCAGTAGAAGTGGTGTTACAGGTACAGCTTAAACTGTAGGAATTCATTTCAAGATGTGTAAGTTGTTCCAAAAGTAACACCTCCTATCTATTTCTATGGAAAATACAACAGGTACAAAGAGCTCAATAACACTGTTTGGTAGAGAAAATTCTGTCCCCTTCTTTCTAAAGACCCTTTTTAGATACTGAAAGGTCGCAATCAGGTCTCCCCAGAATCTTCTCCTTTCTAGGATGAACAGCACCAGCTCTGTCAGCCTGTCCTCATAGGAGAGGTGTTCCATCCCTTGGATCATTTTTGAGGCGCTTCTCTGGATGCACACCAACAGGTCCATGTCTCTCTTGTACTGAGAACTCCACATCTGGACACCAGTACTACAGGTGAGATCTCACCAGTACATAGTAGAGGGGCAGGGTCACCTCCCTTAACCTGCTGGCTATGCTTCTTTTGATGCAGCCCAGGATACAGTTGCCTTTCTGGGCTGAGAGGGCACATTGCTGGCTCACATTCAGCTTGCCATCCACCAGTATCCCGAGTCCTTTTCCACAGGGCTCAGCTCTATCCTTTCAGCTTCCAACTTGCATTGATACTGGGGGTTGCCACAACCCAGGTGCAAGACCTTGCACTTGATGCAAGGGTCCACCTGGGCCCACTGCTCAAACCTGTCAAGATCCATCTGGATGGCATCCCATCTCTCAACGTATCGAATGCATCCCACAGCCTGGTGTCATCAGCAAACTTGCTGAGGGTGCACTTGATCCCACTGTTGATGTAAAAGATCAAGACATTGAAGGGCACTGGGCCCAGTGCTGACCCTTGAGAGACACCACTTGTCACTGACCTCCATCCAGACATTGAGCCATTGACTGTCAAATCAGAGTGAATCAAAATGAATCAGGGAAGGAATACATGAAAAATGAAAAATGAAAGTGTACATTAAAAACTCTAAAATATGAAAAACATGTTCATCTCAAGTTTTGAAATTGATGGCTAAGTCCTTGTTTATCAAAACTTGGATGTCAGCTGTTGTGGGAGAAATGTAGCTGGAAAACATATATATATGTTTCACTCATATATGTCAGTCTGAATTTAGCCAAATATGCAGAAAAATGTTGTAACATTGCTTTAAGTGAGAAAACTGAAGAAAAAAATATATAAGCATTGAATTTTAAGACTTCACAATGAAATTATTTAAAAAATATTGTACAAAAATAAAAATTGTTTAGAAATGCATCTACAACATTTTCTAAGCACTTATAGTGCTGGGTTTGGCACAGGAAGTGTTTCTATATGAATGAATTCTGTATGTTTTTTTTTTTTTTTTTTTTTCAGAAAAAGCAGCAACCTTTTTCTATAGCTAAAAAGAATAGTGGATCTTGCTGTCATTTTTCACTGTGTTAGTTCATGTTGCTTGCTAGACTCCATAGCTAGAAACACATAGATAACTCAGAAATGAAAACATGGAAAGACTGTGGCAGAGCAGTGGTTGTAGCAGTGGTTTAATTATGTACTACAGGAAGAAGTACATCCCAAGTAAGAAATAAAGTTAATCAAAATCATCAGCAACTGATATTTTTCTCTTTTAACCTTTGTTATTGATCTGTTGCTCACTGCATACTATACAAATGACAAAATATAGAACAAAAGAAATTTTTCCACAGTATTTGAGTACAGACAGTCTTTTTGCAAATTGACATGCCTTATTTGTTCATTCCTACCGAAGTTTTTTGATTAGAGGAATTTACTATCAGACGAATCTTATTGCCTCTTATCTAGTCCCTTTTCCCCTGCATCAATGACTCATTCTGACAGGGAAAGTTTAAAGCAACAAGTAAAATATGATAAACAATATCCATCACCATATAGGGAGCCTGGCTAAAAGGTTTCTGTCACCATTAATAACACTGTTTGGTTTTCAACCTTCCCATTTATTGAATTAGTGGCAGATGTAAGATACTGCAAGAAGTAAACAACTTTCAATATGTACCTGTGAAAATTTGGACTCTAACGGAACATATTTAATTGTTCTGTCAAAACTTATGTGCATAGTCTGATGAACATGCCTCAACAAGAGTGCGTGTGCAAAAAATATCCATGTAACTCAAGTGCTTATCTTGTGTTATATTGTGCCACAAAGTGCCTCACTCTATACCACCAACACAAGAAAATACTGCTTATCAGCTTTTAGATTTATATCATTTGTCTAGAAGTTGCTGTTTTATGTAGCTACTTATCCTTGCAGAGGTCTTGAGCCACACAATGTTGAAGTTTTCAGCTACAACCAGTTTTAATTACACCTGGAAGATTTATAATTCACAAATTAACTTGAACTCAGGAAGGAAAAAAAAAAAAAAAAAAAAAATTGGTTAATTTTAGGCAAATGGACAAGTTCATTGTGGTATATTCATTCTATAAATGAAGTACATAATAATTTGTTTGAGTGGCAGAGTATCCTGACTTGTAAAGACATGTAAAATACCTAGAATGCATGTTCTGTACTAACACAAAACCTCTTGAAAAATTCTACATAGATAATCTGCCATTTTGTACATAGTTTTAAAGAGCTTTAAAGGAAGTCGTATAGAGAACTGGATTTCTTTTCTCATTTGTTGGCATATCTTGAGCACATATTCACACAACTTCAAACAATCTTTTCCCAAATTACCTGAGAAAAAAAATTGCTAACTGTAAGAGAAAAAGAAATACATTTTAAAGATAATATATATATATTTTTACATTACTTTGAGTGTTTTAAAAGATAGAGTAGAAATTTATAGTCATTTCCCAACAAAACAATTTGATTTCTCAGAAGTTAAAGAGCATTCAAACTAGCAACTGAATATCATAGACACGTTTAGTACATTCAAAATCACTTTCTGTTTTTGCAGATCAACACATTAAAAATGTTCTCTGTGAAGAGAGCTGTAGATTTCCAAAATGTGTTGCAGTGTCACTACATGGCTTCAGAGCTTTTTAATAATTATTTTATCTTTTATAGATAGAGGTTATACTGCCTGTGAATATACGTACTTTGTATTAAATCCTTATGGCAGAGCAGGAAAAAAAAAACACATTCTTGTAATATCTAAAACCATAAATATTTCCCATTTGTCTTGAAAGAGATAAGAATAAACTGAAGATAATTTTAAGTTTGCAGCTCCTTTATTCCTGCTCCTTTATTCCTGTTCCTTTCTGCTGTAATTAAGATAATATTAATTTACATTCAAGTAAATGTTGGTAAATTACATATTTTTTCATTAGCAATCACAGGACTGTTCCTCTCTACTTCAGTCTACTTTCAGTAGTCTCTGCCTTTCCCTCTATGTCACTTACATTTATGTGCACACACATGTGTATAAAACTAAACTGCCATTCCAAGATTAACTGCTCTCTATAACTTAACTGGAAGAACTGAAACCACGTGTCAGCATTAAACAGGGCTGAGTAGGGCTTGTGGTGATCTCTGGGTGATTCTGATATGTAGCTACTTCATGGGTGGTGTGTGTGTGTTTCAATGATTACCAACACAGAGAAGTAGCATTGCAGCATTTTAATTTTTATGAATCTGTATCAGCAAACTTGGAATCACAGGCTCTGATACACCGCAGAAATCATCAGCTATTTCTGTATTATGAATGTCATCTAAAATTCAACTTGATAAGGTTTCTTTTGTTTACTACAGAAGCAAATTGTTTCACTATATTAGTGCAGTCTGTGTTTTTGGTAGTAGCTGGTCTTCACTTTGGATGTTAAAGTACCACGAGAAATTTAAATCCTCCTCTGGAATCTTTTATTATGAGCCTAAAACCTGGGTCTAGTATGCATTCCTACAAGAAAATATTAGTGAATGTAGAGAAAAAACATGTATGTCATTTCCTTGGTGCCAGAATGGTTTCTTAACCAATGTTCTTCTGTATCACCTCTGTTATCCACACATTTCATATATGCATTCAGAAATAGGTTATACAGACTCCTCTTAGCTAATTTTTCACATTCTTTATTCCCAGTTACACAGAGATAAGTAGACATCCACAGTGTGATTTGAGGA
Source organism: Perdix hodgsoniae (assembly GCA_035772895.1). Taxonomy (NCBI): domain Eukaryota; kingdom Metazoa; phylum Chordata; class Aves; order Galliformes; family Phasianidae; genus Perdix; species Perdix hodgsoniae. Next base: position 1,519,428 of record JAPSGF010000034.1, read on the forward strand.
TATAATGTTCTGCAGCTGATAAGAAATGCATCTATCAATCTAATATAAAATTTAATTCTTCATTAGTTTGTGGCTGTCATTACAAGACAGAGAGTAATTATTACTAAACAGGTGTTCTGCAAACTCTCAGCAACACTACAGCAGTAGGGTTCAGACTGACAATCACCTTCCCAAGGTGCAGAAGCACTGATTTCTTCGTTACATAAAGAACAGTGGGTGTCTTTTCCAAACTCCTTTAGTTAATGGAAAGGCTAATACCAACTGGTTACTGTTGGACACAGCTAGCAGACAAACTGTGCTTTAGGTGAAGAATTAACTCTGGTTGCTTAGATGTCCTTGTGTTAATGCAGGAACCTGGGCAAGGATGAAACTTCAGTGATGATGATTGTAGTGGACAACATAATATGCTACCAAATGATAACATCAACGTAAATCTGGTTCTCTAGAAATGCTTATTCATAACATAAAGAAACAAGATACCATGAAATGAAACAATAATTGTTTGTGTAATATTGCCTCTCATGATAGGGCAAAAAAGAAAAAGTAGGAATATTGGGAAATTGATAGGAGTCTGCTATTGATTCCAGAATCAAATCTGGATGCTAAGAGAGATTATTATGCTATCATGGCAAAGGTGCACACATACATGAAGAATTATCCTGTTGAGAGGAACAGTGAAAAACAGTACTACCAGCCCAGATAGTATTATACATCCATCTGAAGTAGTGTTGTTAAGTAGCAATGCCTTCAGTGTACATAATTCAGTTAAGTTGAAATGGGAAAAAAAGTGCAGTTTAAATTCATTAAAGTTCTTCCTTTCAAAAAGACAGAGCCCCATCTAAACTAACAACATACTGGAGTACTGTTGAGCTCCCAGATCTGTAAAACGGCCTTGGCCATATCCCAAATATATGAGGGCAAAACCTTGGCACAGGCCTGCTCCCCTCCCTGGCTGAACTTTGCTTTTGATGAGAAGGAAATCTGGGCATATGAGTCAGGAGGGAGAGGCACTTCGCACTGACACTGTGCACTATCTGGGGATCAAGCAACTGGGACAACAAGCACTGCGCCGTGTGCGCAAGCTGCTGAGTTTGGATGGAGCCCAAGGTAACTATTTAGGGAGGCCAACTGAAGTAAGGAACTTGGGGATTTGATTTTGGAGGCAGCCTGGAATTTCTCTATGTCAAACCTGCTAAAGCTATCTGGAATCTGTATGCCAGTCAAGGAGAAAAAAAAACTGTTGTATAAGAACTTTCCAGACCTAACTAGAAGAATAACCATCTTGAAAATGACATTAAGCATAAGTAGGGAACCTACAGATAATGGAAAAAAAGACTGATCACCAAAGAAAACTATGACTTCGAAGTCAAGAAATGCAGCACTAAAGTGAGGCTTGGCAAAAGTAGGATTTGCTAGAAGTCAAACTGAGACTGACATCAGAAAGGAAATCAGATTAAATAGGTAAAGTTATGTATTTAGGTGGAGAAAAAGGCAAGATGATGAAAGGCTTTGCAATAAGGATGAGATACTCACAAAGGTCCATATTTGAGTTAATTTGTATTTGACCAAAAAATCAAAACATTAAGTTTTCAATCAAACTCGTGTGTTTGAATTTGGAATTACACAGTAGGAAGCAAACTGAAAAGGGAACATCCACAAGAAAGATTAACCTTATACACAAATGGTTTATTAAGATTAAACTGGGGGTTCTCAAATAACCTACAGTCTTAAAAACAAACAAACAAAACCATAAAAGAATGGGTGCATTAAACCCAAACTCGCATAGCATTTGGCTATGGGAATTATTTATCAACCTCATGATAATCCTCAAAACAGTAGTACACTAATACAGTGTCAACTTAGGAAAAATCATCCTACCATCTAAAGGATCCTCTAGACCAATCTCAGCAGAGCAAATGTCAGTAAAAATAGGACTGAAGATTCAAAGACCATGCAGTATGGCTTTGTCGTAAGCAAATCCTGTCCCACAGACTTTTTTTAGACAGAGATAACGTGAATCTCAGCCGAGCAACTATGACACTACAACCACAAAAACAGTAGGTTTACAGAAGATATTGATTTTGGTAAAGAATTAGCGTGGTACACAAGAGACTGTATAAGTTTATCAAGAATAAGGAAGACTGGGGCAAGGGTGGTTAATACTTTCTAATATTTTTAATATATTTTAGTATTTAAAAAAATATTTTATGGAATGTAAATTAAAGAGCTAAAGGGGGTAACCACAAAGACTGACATAACTCTGGATAGTTCTTACAGCAAGTGGTAGATGAACTCCTCCAAACAAAATTCAAGCCAGGTATAGGAACATAGAAACATAGAATCATTAAGGTTGGAAAAGACCTCCAAGATCATCTAGTGCAACTGTAATGTAATGCAGTAATGAAAGCTCTTGCTTTGAGTCAAGTACTAGATGAGCTCACCTCTTTCCCTGAGCTACAGAGGCAGACTAACCTGGTCTTTTTGGACACCTCCTTTGTCACTACAAAGTGCCCTCTACTTGTACTGTCAAAACAACACTAGATTACTATATAGAGGGGAAAAAAAAAAAGACCTTGAGAACAAAATAATAGAAAAAGGATGAAATTCAATAGTGCAAAATTCAATAGCTACATTTCTTTTGTAAACCAGGATGCCCCTTTAAAATAATTAAAAAGAAGAGGTCCTGGGAGATCAGCAGGAAGAGAGTCTGGCAAGAAGCAATCTTGAGATGTACAGGTAGAGGTATTTGCACAGAAGCAGACAGTTCTGAGAGGTCCTCCAGAGCACTATGTACAATTCTGGAGAAAAATAAAATTAAATAGAACTAGGCAAAGATGGGCTTATGGTAAAATCAAGAAGACAGAGCAATGTGAAAAGAGATTAAAATGTTGGTTTACTTAGCCTAGCAAAATAAGGTTTGAGGCAAGAAGTGAGTGCTGTGGATAAACATTAAGGAATTAAACAGCAGGGAAGAAAAAAGCAGTGCTCAGACTCTGAGACTGGTAAAGGAACTAATGTGTATAGAGTAGCCATTAATAGTTTTAAGATGGAAATTAAAAAGCATCTGACCATTAGATTACCAAGGTTCAGTGGCAGAATTCTGATAGGGAGTGGAGGAAAGAAAATGTACAGCTGTTTTTCAGACAGCAACTGGCAACTCCATGATATGATGTGGCAATTCCCATGACAATAAAGAACAAACATAAGGATTCAGGCTGTCTCTCCCAAAGTTATTCTTCACTCCTGAAGATCTCTGTTTTACATGGATGATGGGACCTGCCCCACCAGGTCCATCCAGAAATGGAGCTTGGGCTTGAAACTTTCAATACTTCATATACAAGGGACTTGAAAGAATGACCAGGAGACCTCTTCAGAAATGAAGATCACAAATACTCAAGGTCTGTTAGCACCCCAGACTGCAGCCTATGCTATGGTTTTCAACCTGTCTGTACTGCTTAGAAAGTGGAACTGCTCACTGTGTTTTATTTTATCAGTTAGTCTTGAAATCCATTAAAGGATCGGTCTGGGAGTGCACAATTGTGCCTGTTGAACCAAGGACCTCTCAGATTGCCCCCATGTACATGATGTATATTAGAAGAGTAGTGAACTAAGGAAGGTGCAGGCCTTAAATAACTTGAACTGGAGATTTTTTTCACACTTTGCTAGAAAGAAACCCTCAAAATAATTAAGCTTGATAATTTTGGCTTAGTTATAATTAATTAAAATTAAGACATAAAATCCCTAGGGCCTCTGGAGAACATTTTTTTATTATGCCAGAAATTATCATTAATTGTTCCAGGTGAATAATACCATAATTGCCTCCTTTTCTTATGGTTGTAGACTGCCAGGCAAATTGGCTTGTAGCCAATAGTAAGTATTTTTACATTACTCCAGCCTCAGAGTGGTAGAACAAATTCAGCTTAAGGTTTTAGGAATATTTGTTATTTTATTTGATGTTTCGAGTTACATTTTGTATGTTGGATTTTTTTTCCTTGACTACTTTTTTGGCAACTCTAAGAAGCAGCTCAAGTCTATTTTACCTTTTAAGATGCATTAATGTAAGTTTGACTTACAAGATATGCCTGTTCACTGCATTTAAATGGCATGTGCAGTAAGATTTCAAAATGTGAAATATTTGCAAAGGAAAACACATCATCAAAATGCATTAATTATCTCTCCCTCAAGACTATTTTATTATGTAACTTATCTCCGAGCCTAGCTTGATTTCTTATAGTTCATTGACCCATTCGATAAATTCGCAGACAAACTTTGGCAGAGGTGTAACTTGATAATTAAAAAGTATGTTATCTCTTGCCAGCTTGTTATAGCTGAGTGTAAGCTGAACGCTAGCTTTCCCTAATCCCATCAACCCAGTCTGTAGGAAGGGTCAGGGGTCAGTAACTGCTTCTAAAAACACTGCTCAATTGAATCCAAACAAGCTCTTACCTACTAAGCAGCTGCTCACAAACAATTCGGAATCTGTCCTCATTACCAATTGTGAGGGGCTCCTATTGCAAGAAAAGCCCTGTTTTGAATAGGCCCCTAATGCACCAGTAAGTCTTCATCTGATAGGCTAAGATCTAAAGTCAGCAAATTATTTTTATTTTATTACTCCCGGCACAAAGAGAAAAAAATCAGAAACCAGCGAATACTGGCTGGCATATCTCCTGGCTCCAACAGGAAACAAGATGTTGATTTTCAAACCCAGTGTTTTATTTCAGGGAAGACTTCTAGGAACTGGGGGGATTAGGGGGGATGGGGGGTTGGAGGAGTAAATATAATAATACATGGACTGCTGTGAAAAGAATAAACTGTTTTCCAGTCACTGGTAAGGAAAAAAAAAAAAAAAGCCTCTATTAGGGGACAAGCTTTCAGATTACTATGTAAATAAAATAGTATTTAAACATTTTGGTCACTATTAAAGATGAGAACAACATAGTTGTGTCTTGTGGCAAGATGTAGTTTTTCAAATGGTGAGAGGGATGCTGGCTCAGCTCCAAGGACATGTAAACTTCTTAGCTGTGTTCTTCACTTATCTAGAAAGTTTGAAATGGCTTCGGAAGGAAAAGGTGAGGGTGTTAGATAGCTGAAAGCATTTGGATGAGAAATGTTTTCCTACAGTTCAGTTTGATACTACATAAAAACCGATGTGTGTCCTCATTTAAATGACAGAATTATTCCTGTGAATTTACTAGCATATATTTCTTTACTAAAAAGGATGAAATGTTTTGTCACTGACCAGTTATTACAACAGATGTTCATGTCCTGGAACTATGGTATTTAGGGCACTTCTGCAGCTACACATCAGGGGCCTCATAGTTGTCTCACTGGTTTCACTGGGAGCAGAATCAAAACCTTTTTTAAAAACACAATTTTTGTTTTAAAAATCTTTTTTAGAGAACCATGAAAAATATTTACAAGACAAACAGAAACTTACAAGCAATAGGAAATTGGGCTGTACAGGGATTCTTCAGCACCAGACCTCCAGTATAACGCAATCCTGACAGTAGCTTGGTGAAAACATCTGCACACCTGTAACTGAGAGAATCAGGACATAGTCCCAGGTCCCCTCTTGTTCCTGAAGTTGGCAGCTTTCACAAGCCTCACGTATGGCGGATCTGTCTTTCCCTGAATTAGACTGGCTGTCCTGGCCAGGAGAATCACATGCACAGCAAGGTAAAAATGAAGGAAATTTTCCTATCTCATAGTACAGAAATATATTACAGCAATCCACGCAGAGAGCTAGATGTCTTACACCCCTCCATATCCCTGTGAAACTGCATGACAGCTCTCCTAATTTCACACTGCTGTTGCAGATGTTGAGAGGATGATGCTTCTTTTTCAGCTCTGTTTCTTTTTTAGCTTTCTGCTGTGAAGAACACTGTGTTTCATGGCAGCAGTTAATATTCATTATTTCCATTGTTCCAGATGAAGAAACAGTCATTTCAGGTGGTCCAATCAAGGCAGTGGAAAGAAAAGAGAGTTGTTTTGTTGGACAATGAAATAATTGTCCAACAGGATATTTGTCAGCAGTTTGCACAAATTTAAATTGCACGTGTACAAATATTAATTTCCAAATACATGCCATTTACTATATGATAAGAAAAAAATCCTACAGGAAATCTCATTATTTGAAAAATACCTCTGAAGCATATTTTATTCTTATTTGAAACCTTGATACAGAAAATCTATTTGAGTTGTGTAAAATTCTTTGACTTCCAGACACAGTAGTCATATTCAATACATAAAAGGACTTGGTAGACCAGGAGAAATATAAGCAGTAAATTAAACAGCAAAAATGGAGGCTGAAGCTGAGATTCACTGCTCTCCAGCAGCTACACATATGTACACACTACTGGGTTGGCTGCCTGTACTTCCAAATTCCTTCAACCTCCACACATCCCTTGTTATGAGTTCCTTCCATGAGACTCATTAAAGCTTAATTTCTGAGAGCTTTGGATGTTGTCTTTTTTACACACTCCCTCCAGAGCAAAGATGAGCATGATGCCAAGGTGTGAGCTTCACTCTCTTCTGCTTTATTGCTGTCCAGCCTCGCTCCCTGTTTTATTGCTGCCTCCCCTCTGACTCGCTGGTGATACGCTCATTATCCACTTTGGCAGTCAGGCATTCAGCTATGCCTTCAGCAATTAATTTGCCCATCAGACTGTGCTTTCAAAATAAGAATATCATAGTGCAATTCAAGCAAACACACTGCTAACTTCGAAAACATCCAAACTAGCAGTCAGTCTTTTGTGGAGCGAGTCTCTGGTCTCGGTGCGTTCCTCACGGGTGGATATTTACATACCTACAATCCCATCCAAAGCTGGCACTCTTCTCAGACTGAGGATGGAGTTGGGAGCATCCTCTTTCCTGGCCAGTGAAATAAACAGTGAGAATGTACTTCACTTCTGCACCTATTTTGTACTGGCTGTTGTGCAGACGGGTGCAGTCGCTGGGTGCCAGCTCCAGAATATCAGTCAGGGCAATCCACACAGCAACATCACATTTGTGAACTGGTTTATTCACTCTGAAAAGGACAACCATATAGGATACAGATTTTTGGATGCAGGTTAATACATACATATTTAAACTGATGTCATCTACTTTAAAAATAAAATAAAATAAAATAAAATAAAATAAAATAAAATAAAATAA
>JAPSGF010000034.1:1526592-1565608 GCA_035772895.1 Perdix hodgsoniae
AAAATAAAATAAAATAAAATAAAATAAAATAAAATAAAATAAAATAAAAGAACAAGTCATTTTTGTTGTTGGACATGAATGTGCCTCAGATCCAAGAATTCATGAGACTAATTCCTCTAACTATATATATACGTGTGTGTATATATATATAAGAGGGTTTTACTTTCTTTTTCCTTTTTTTTTTTTTTCTTTTTTCTTTTTTGAGGGGTTAAGAGGACAGGAGGGTTCTTAAACAAGCCTGAGAAAGCCTGGCATTCCTTATTCTTAATTGTCCCCATGGAAATGTTTAGCTAAATTATGTTTTCAGTCATCCTAGTATAAATCCAGAATAGCTCCACTTCCACTTCGGAAGAGGAAGGCCAGATTTGTATCAGTACAACAAAGAACAAAATGTGGTAGGGTATATTTGGTGTACCAGCTGCTTATAGAAAAGTCCTGATCAAAACACAAGTCAAAGTTTTCCAAGACATTTTCTACATAAATCAATATCCTAGCAAGTCTAGTCAGTCAAAAAGAGAAAAGAAACCTTTATTTTCCCAGCTCTGCTAATCTCTTTTCTTTGAATGTTTCTCTTTGTTTCTTTCTGAGTCCTAAATAACAGCAACTTGCTAACAGCATGGACTTGATTTAAAACTAACAATGACAGTTTAAGGCCCCCTGAAAAAAGGTTAACCATAGACCATACACTAAAGTATCAGCTTTTTAAAAACAGAGAAGTCTTTAAATCATTTTATGTTTAAGACATTTTCTTTGCACCCTCCCCCTTCCAGGGGAAAAAAAAAAAAGAAAAAAAAAAGGAGAAAAGGAGACCATCTTAACTGTAAGAGTGAGTTTATTCAGGTGGTATGAATCAGACAGGGCTCACTGATGCAAACTATCGCCTCAGAAAGCACAGCAGGCTCTGGTCTCACAGGGCTGCCCCACTGAAAGAAGCATAACAAAAACCAGAGAAGAACAGGCCTGCAGTAATCTCCTTGCCCTGGCTAGAAAACAGGGGTGAGGGAAAGCTGCCCTCTCATTATGGTTTTGGTCTCAAGGTTAGAATTAGACCCTTAGGGTAAGCAGCTGTCAATTAGAGATAACTCTGACCAATGCTGTCTGAAATCTTGGACTTATCTCCTAGCAACTCCCCTTCTTTCAGGGCAGCGGCCCTCAACCCTGCCTTCAGCTCAAGAGTCATCTCGAAGACAGCAAAATAACCTTTTCAATTTGGGCAGATGCATACAAAATCCCACTTCCCTGGCCTGCACGAAGCCTGCATGGCATTTCACTGAGGCGGCTTTTAATCTCAGTCCATTATATATTTGTTTTCCACCTCGTGGATGCTGGGAGCAGGGTGGTTTTGATTAAAAGAACATTCTCAGATGACACCTACAGATTCAGCAGGTTTGAGGCATGTGCTTAGAGAGCACTGCAGCCTCTGTGCATCTGCGGGTGCATCCTTCCCTTGCCCTGCCTCATATGTCAGGAAAAATTGGCCAAGGAGTGGCCATGGTTACAGGAGCAGCTCTGGGCCCCCCTTCATCTGTATCGACAAGAAGGTAGCGAGCACAAATGCCAGCATGGAAAGCACAAGGCTATGCAATGCTCATGGCAGAATTTGAGGAATAAGCTTAGAAGGCACGGAAAGCCACCTCCACCTCTATTTCTAGAGATTACCACTCATTGTTTTTTTGTTGTTTTTATATCCATAGCATTCCCTTCCCCTAACCTCTGTGTGTCTGGCAAAATGGGCAGAAAGGAGAGAGCAGATGAGGGGGATCAGAAGGAGAAGGGGTGCTTGCAGAAAAGTAAGGGGACAAAAAAAGGAGCTGGTCTTTGATTCAGTTGGGGTCCATATTCACAAAGAGATCACTCAGAGATTTCGTACAAATGGCAGGAGCAGAATGCAAGCGCACCGAGGGGCCTAATGCAGGCACTTGTCCTGTAATCAAAGATTCAGCTCAACGTGAGTCCTTTGTGAGACAACAGCATCATTCTCCACCCGGGTTCACCCCTGAATGCAGAGTAGCTCTCTAAAGCAAGGCAGGACAAGCCTCGCCTTTCTTTGTCTTGGTTGGAAAATACCATTTTTTTCCTTCTCCTTTTTCCCTCTTTTCTTCATTCGTTTCTCTTCTAAAGAAAACAAGCTCTCAGTGTGCCTCTAGTGAAGCTGAGGATGTTTGCGTGAGGGAGGCACTGACAGGGAGAGGAGAGCAGAGCAGCAGATGGGCGGAATGGAATGGCGGGGCGAGAGCGGCTCAGCCTGCCGTGGTGGGACGTGCGGCAGCATGGCTGACAGCTCCAGGCAGCGAGCACCATGGCGTCCTCCTCTGCGTAAGCACTATTCCCCTTCCCCAGGCTTTGCCAGCCCTGCAGACATGAAACATGCAGGAGTTCCTTTTTTTTTTCTCTCTCTCTCTCCTTAATCCCATTTTGCGGTAGAATTTCTCAACCTTTAGAAAGGTTTTGGTTTTTCTGTTGTATTTAAAAAAAAAGAAAAAAAAAACATTCTGACAGTTTGTTAAAATGCAGCAGGGAATTACAAGTTGTAGAAATAGGCATTTTTAACTGGAGTGCGTTAAAAATCTTTTTTTTTAAACTTAGAAACAGTGTTTCTCTGTGTGTTGTTAATTTCACCATCAAAAATTAATTTTAAGTAAGATATATCAAGCCATGATTATCTGCTTCCTGATACCTTTACTCAGTCTGAACATGTAACAACTATAACCCATGCTTTTCAGTTGGCTCTTAAAGACCTGGAAGCAACGGGTAGAAAGTAAATCAAGACTGCAATCCTAAAGCTTTACGTGGATCCTGCACAAAAGAATACAAATTAAATAATTGTCACGCAGAAAGTGAACACAAACCCAAACGGCCCAATCAAACATTGTGTTATTGCAGTTACATCAGCGTAAAGCAGCATGGCATTGTGGTGATGGGGAAGTCCTATATTCTTAGGAATCCCATTCACTCTTTGCTTTCTTCATTTGCTAAGTGCTTATCTCTATAGAGAACGGTCTGCCACCTCTAGCACTGCCAGAGGTATTTGTTGAAAAGGCCGCCCAGAGATGGACTCAAGCCACATTCTTCGCTGCTATCACAGGGAGCCTAGGACGCAAAAGGAGCAAGCGTTTAAATTCAAACTGGCTCCTTTCAGACACAGGCTTCATGCAAAATAACCAGAAATGGCAATATTGCTGTTTTAGCAAACGATGTAAGGTTTAAAATATTGCCAAAAGCCCTCAGGGACAAAAGAAATTGGGAAAACGTAGTTTCAAATCATAAAGCTTTGCTTTTGGTATAGACTTGACTGTAAAAGACAGCTAGAAAATATGACTCATAACTTACTGTTAATTTAGCTGAAAATGTATTTATGACATCTGCTTGATACATAGCATCACGTATTTACTTGATTCTCTGGGACTGCAACAGTCTACCTGTGTGCTGTATACGTGCTGCATGTTTGTGTGGGCACACACCCCTCGTGCACCTTGTGGCTGAAGATCTGAAAGCACAATCTCACTGCCTTGTGCTGTATGCAATTCTATGTACCTCTACTTTCATATGCCATACATGCAAACCACAGTGCAAGTGCTGTTATAATGAAAAGGTTTACCAGATTACTGCTTCTTATTTGTACACATATTCAATTTTGTGCTGTCTGTACATGTTGAAAGTGAGCAAATATAAACCCCAGTGGATGGTTTCCTTTTAAATATGGCAGACGTGTGTTTTCAATTTCACATTATATATTTGTGACATTATATAGGACTGGAAAAAGTTTGCAGAGGAGGCCTGGCTTTAATTCCTGGTATGATGTAATTGCTAGTGCACTGCTCCCTGCTGTGGACTGGGAGCACTGGGATTCTGCAGCGTGGTGGGCTGCCATGGCTCAGCCAGCGTTCCCGGCGTGATTCAGCACTCTGCCTCCATTCAGGGATGCAACAAGAATGCATCCAAGTGCTTTGCGCTTAGGAAACATGCTTAGATGCTGTGAATTGGGAACTCATTAAATGATTGAAAGTTCAAACTTAATATCTCGGTGTAGAGAGCGTGTGAATTTTCCCACAGGAAAGAAAAGTGCACTCTTGAAATACGGCTAAGAGATTTTGTTAGCTTCCTTGTTTTTTGTTTTGTTTCATTTTTCCTTTGGAAATGGGGTATCATTAATTTTCAGGGCCTTCCCTTCTAAATATTTGAAAATGCCTTTTTAAGCATGTGCAAGAAAAACTGAAAGTGAAATGAGAATTTAAAATTTCATTGAATTAATTTTGTAATTAAAGATTTGTTTATTTCTGAAAGGTAGAAATACTGCTGTGTTTTTGTTTTCGGTTTTTTGGTTTTTTTTTTTTCCCTAATTCTCTTGTCTCAGACTATAATTTCTACATTTTTCTCCAAGAGCCTCACAGAAGGTTGGCAAAGGTCCAGAATAACAGCTGGAAGTGAGAAGGAATGAAAAAGTGTATCATAGAAATTCAAATGAGAAATAGGATCTACATTTTTAATGGGTATGGTTATCACTCATTTGAACAAATTATAAAGGAGGGATTGTTTTTTAGGTTTCCAGATGTCTCCAGATCAGCACTGGTTGCCTTTCCAATAGTCAAATACAAGTGATTCATTTTACTGAATATCTGTAGTTTGAAATTCAGAGGAAGATAAAATGGCTTACCCTGGCCTTCAGAGCTCCAAGTATCACAGACAGGAAATTCTGGAATACTGGATGTAAGTGTATTTGAGGTGTATGTAGGAAAAGACACTTCATGTTGCAAAAAAGAAACTATCCTTTTCAAACCTTTTCTCTTTTTAATCAGTTGGGTACGCCCAAGAAGTCATATGCGTATCAGAGAATGTTACTGTTAAGATTAGATCTATTGACATAATTAACTTATTTGCAAACAGTTTCATGTATATTTGTCTGAGTCCGCCTTCCTGCATACACCAAAACTACCCTGATTCAGTTCCTGGTGAATTAGGGTGGTGTACAGCAAATAAAGGAACAATCATTGAGTCCAAACATATTTGCATTCTTAATATGGTGCACGCATTCAGGCAAGAGGCAATTTGCATGAAGACCATGAGCCAAATGCAGTTCTGACAGTAGCAGGCATAACTTTATTCAAATCAGACAAGCAGCAGGCATTTACAAGGGGCGAGAATAGGTGCTGTGTGCTTGCTGCACGTCCATGCTCAGCATAATGCACTGCTCTTGCTCAAAACCTCACATTTTCCTTAGATGGACCAATGCTTATCAGAACTGAATACAAATTTCAGCTGAAGGATGGGGTGTACACTTGCAATACCTGACAAAATATATACTCTGCTTCTATGCCTTGCTTTCAGTGTGAGGAGTAATTCATACTTTTAAAAAACGCCCTCTTTGCAAGCTTTCATCACATGGATTAGCTGAGAAACAGCACGCCAGGATGCCTCTGGCCACCTTCAAAACCTCCTTGTAAACTCAGCCACAAGCAGAACCAGCTTCACTTTGTCCCAAGTATTAGCTTTTTGTTTTAAAGGGGCCAGTTTTCTGAGTGTTGCTCCTGAGACTTTAATGGCAGTTGTATACCCCAGTGCTGCTGCTGTGTCTTGCTGCGTTTCATCGAATGTTGTGAGGAATCTACAGCAATTAGTTCATGCCTCTGCTTTCCTGTTTTGTGCCTTCTCTTTCATGTATCAGATGTTTGTAAGTTTTCCATTAGACATTTCCTGCTTCTAATAGATGTTTGCGAGGCTCTTGCTTTGAGCTATCAAGGCTCCAATTTGTGCTGAGATGTTTGGTTTTGGTTTAGGGCTGAGAGGTCTTTGTACTCCTTTCTTCCTAGAAAACATTATAATCTGGAAAAAATAAATAAATTGTACTTTGCAAAAAGTGAATATGACTCCTTCATCTAAATGCATGGTTTGCACATGTGTCTTTTGTCAGCGGATCACTCCTAAAATAAAAGCACTTAAACTGCAGTTTCTGCCAACTTATCAGACACCGATTGGTGACAATATATATGTAGTGCAGTTTCAAAAGGCAGCTTTGTACTTCAGTGTTTTCATCTTCTTTGACCTGCTCCGTTTTTCTTTTTCTTTTTCTTTTTTTTTTCTCTCTTTTTAATTTGAAACGGTGACTGATTTCTTTTTCTTATTCCACCAGCTTGGTGTGCTGTACTTAACAAGTAAGGAGCTTTAGCTGCTTTTGAAAGAAGAAAATGCCTCTTAAAAAGTGTTTCAAATGAGCATTGCTCACTGTGAAGTGGCTGTCAAAATTAACAGGAAAGGCATAATTGATTCCCTGAGAGTCATACACGAAAACTAGCTTAAATTTTACAAACCCGACTCTGACGTGTCTAAATACTTCACTAAACACAGTGCTGATCCTTTAATCCTCTCTGCCATGTTGTACTGGAGGAGCAGCATCCTTGCACCCAGCCTCTCACAGGGTGTTGTTGCAGCCAGGAGCTATCCATCATCCTCTCTTCACATGATATGGGCATTTCTGGGTTTGGATTTTGCTATCAAGGAACCAAACCAACGAATCATCAAAGGCGACTGTCAATTCCTAGTGTATCACTGGCACTTTGAACTCAGGAAGGAGGAGAACATCGCCGAGTTTTATTTATTAAGGTCAACACTGGATTTGAATCTGCAATGAGGGCAGGGGAGTGGCGAGGGGAGAGATGGCTGCTGACTCAAGAGACCTGCTGGGACTTGGTGGCCTACTGCTAGGCAACAGCCCATCCCCACCGCAGCACACAGCCGACCACAGAAGGAATGACCTCATCTACAAATCAGCTATTTGAGATGCAGATCGGCCTGTGCTCCTCTTCAATAATACAGCGCAGCGCAGGCAGCAGGTGCAGCAGCACAGCACATGGCCTTTCCTCGCTCTAAAAGCCAGGGCCGTGTTGTGCTCGCTCACTCGTTCTCTCCCCCTCTGCTCCTTTGCAATTCCTGAACCTCTATTACCTTCATTTTTTATTTAGGCCCTCCATTTGAAGAAAACATGGCAGCTCCTTTATGCTCCTTCCCACACCCCATCTTAGGCCAGAGGAAGGGGAGGTGGGATTAAAGGGCTGTGCCAGCACTGCTGGCGATCCCTGTCTCAGATGAACACAAAGCCTAAATAAATAAGCAGTTCTGGGAGAAAGAATTGTGATTTCTTGGGTTTTCTTCCCTCCAATGCAATGTCTTTGCAAATGACAAGTCAAAAGGTTTTCTTTTCTTTTTTTTTTTTTTTTTCAAAATGGGCCTTCTCTTTGTGAAGCAAGCGGAGCATGCACGAAGAAGGGATACTCTCACACATGTGTACTCATCTTCAATTTTACAGAAAGTGCTACTTGCACTGTATAAGAGAACTACATACAGTTGTGAGAACATAAAAAATAAATAAATAAATAAATAAAACAAATACAACATTTAGTAACAGAATTGAAGCATTTTTTGGCTGTGTGTTAAAAAGAAGAAAGAGCTACCACTCTGTACTATGAAATGACACTAAATCTCTTAGAGGGCCTCAAAGAGCAATAAAACACAGTGTAATATAATTTGTATTGTCTGTGGTTGCAGGTTATGTCCTGAAAGTTGTAAACTATTACAGCTTTATAGCTATGCTGCTGGTATTAACTAAATGAAAGGGTTATTTGTTCTAAATCTGTAGTCTGCATGATAGAAAAATCTTAAATTCATCAACAGTAATTGATGAAAAAGGAGTTAAAAACACTGCTGAGCCAAAGGCACAAAGTTATACTGCAAAGAGGGAAACAACAAATGCATGTTCTGGTGTCTCCAAGCTTCAGCCACATCCTTCAGTGAGTTAGAATGGTTCATCCACGAGACGACAGTGTGTGTTCAGCTGGTGGGCCTTAAGGAAGCCTTAGGCTGCTTGATACAGAAAACTGTGAAAAATCAGACATTTGCACTATTGTGCTTAGATCATTCTGTGAATCTAATTCTAAAGAAAGCTCTTATTTTTTGCTGAGACATACGAGCTTCTTCTTTCCACTCCTCTAAGAAGGATTTTGGTTGAAAAATGCAGCTATGAGTAGTAGTTAAGACAGAGATTTAAAAAGTCAACATAACAACACCATGCCTTTTTCTCGAAAGCTGTGAAAATGTTTAGAAAGTTTTCGTCTGAAACCTTGGAATTTCCTGTTAAAATGGAATGGTTGTTTTCAGCTTAAGTGCAGTTGTAATGCTCTAGTTTAATTCAAATTTGAATTTAAACTCAGATGAGACGTGTATCATTAAACTTGTTCAAGCACACTGATAATCTGTTAGGTAATTCTGCAGCTCAGCTCTTATAACCTACAGCTTGTGTACATGCAGATTATTTTTAGCATGGTAGGATAGTGTCTGACTGGTCATGACAGGGTCTGATTGGTCATGGAGGGCATGGGATACACTGCTACTCGTCCACACTACAAGCTCCTACTGCCAGGCTCATGTGGAACAAATACTTTTAATTTAATTCAGAATGCACATCAGATTAATACTCTCAAAAATTTGTTTAAAATTGACCTGTGATTATTTCTCAGTATAAACTGATCTATGAGAATGTCATGGAAAATGAATACTAATTGAAAGGATGCAACTGTAGTCAAAAGAAATAGTTTGGGGCATTCAAATGAATGTCAATGAAACAATTGGGATATTGTACCATTTCCTTTGAATGAGTTTTGCTGCTAGAAGGCATTTCAGGTATCCAATTTCTGAGGTGATGCCTTAGGGTGTCCAACATGTTTTTTTCAGGGATTTTCTCAGAGCCAAAGAGACACCAGCCTCCAAATCTGTCTCTAAGTGACAGAGAATGACGGCTGCAGTTTGAAATTCTTTGAGGTTTGGTTCTGGCTGAACTGGCCCAAAAAAGGATGTAGTCCTGCCTGCTGTTAGCCACCAGTAACAGGCAGCGTAAGCCAGATTTGCTTTGCAAGATGCTATGGTTGTGTCATGTATTCTTGTTTCTCTGAGGACAATCCAGGTAGCTTAGCAGGAAGGCAGCCTCACTGCCTTTTGCCCAAGGGTTCAAGGCATATTTTGTTATGACGGAGAAATCCTTAGAGTGTGCTCCCAAAAACTCTCTAGCTTTGCAAATCTCCCTGCATTTTAAGACACTTAACCACCCTCCTTTGTACCAGCGGTTGGCTGGGTGCTTGCTTGGATGTATTTCAAGTTTTAAAAGTATTTGCTTATGAGAACGTTAATCTCAGTGCTCCTCTGACGCCCATACCTATAGGAACTTCAACAGCCTGCAGTATGTTACCCCCCAGTAACATCCACCCTGATGCCTCTGGGCACATCCCAGGAACCCTCACATCCCAGAGGCATTGCAGCTCACAATTAGCTGCCCCACAGACAGTGTCCTATGCCTGACACTGCTTCCTCTGCAAGGAAACTTCCAAATGAAGGTAATTTGTTTTGCATATAGTCATTAGAAACTTTGAACTGCTTGTGAACATGAAAATCTGCGGTTGGGATTTTGTTGGTTTAGCAGCATTAAGATGTTAGAGCAAGTCAGAGAGCTGTCTTAGCAAGGAGCTGCATCAGGCCATCCAGGCTTGGGGATGGGAGATGACGGTGGTAAAGCCACAGATCATTGCTGCCTGTAGGCCCCTGTGACAAAATGCTCCACAGCATCATGCAATAATAATCACTCCTACCCATCTGAAAACCAAACAGGGAGCATGCTGAATCGGGAAGGAGAGCAAGGTGCTCATGGCAGGAGCACAGCAGCTCTCAGAGCATTAGACCTCCTCCTGCTTTTGCTGAATGTATCCCAAGGAACAAAGCAAGGAGAGTGAGCTCTTGCAAGAATTTGATCCATCCAGCAAGGCTGCTGCAGTGTTAACCCCTTTGTGGCAAATCATTTGGAGTGTAAATTAGCTAGAATGCCATTGGAAATCAGCAGATTGCAATGCTTTCAAGGCAGGCAGTGCCACAAGAACTGGGAGGCTATTGTTGACTCCAGCAAGCAGACCTCTGCTATTGCACCTGACTTTTTTTGAGGGAAGGTGGCCTGCCTATGTCATTGAAAGAGTTATTGCAAACCAGAAGATAAAATGTCGCTTATGCCTGATGCAGAGAAATGTGCCATGTTAGCAGATATGTGCTGTTGATCTGATAGCAGCTAGCCCTCTCTCCCCAACAATGTGATATTCCTGGGTTTTAGTAACCAGCCTCATAGGAGGTCTCCATTGATGCTTTGAAAAGAATTGTGGTGTTTGGCTCCTGGCCAGATAAAGTAAGTGAGCAGAGCTCCTGGTCTTTGGGTCTGGGGAGGAACTGCAACTCCACTGCCTGGCACATGGGCAGAACAGGCCACATCAGACGCCCTTAGCCTTTCTACGCCCTTCTCCATTGCTCCCAATCCAACTGCAGCAGGCAGACTGCACCCAGGGAAGAAACTGTTTTCGTATCTTTGACTGTGAGCAGTGTGCCTGCATGAAGCCAAGTGATTTGTCTTCTGCCGTGTCGATGGAACTCAGTTCAGGAAAACAACGTGTCATGCTTTCTCCACGCTCACCCCCTCCCTAGGGACACTGCTGACTCTTCCAGCTTTGCTGCACCCCATCGAGATGATGACTTTTGAGACCATAGCCTCTGTCCTGGCTTGCATCTATAGCTGCAGGAACAGAAGCAGATATTCAAAAGCCTCCAGCCTAGCCCTGCACAGGTCCTAGCAGCTGGGCCGGATTTTCTCTGGTACCTGTACAGATCTTTGCCAGCCAAGTGTGACTTCATGATTAGAAATCACTGGACTATAACTACTTTACACTGCATCCTGCACTCATCTACAGTGGTATTTCTGCTGTTTGTAGCATTCTCATTTCTAATTTTTAGCTAAGAAGGTCACTCCAAGGTTCCATCTGTACTGGATGTGACTTGCTCCTATTGAGGTCGTGTTTGGGAGCACATAGTACTGTCAAGCTATCCTGGTAGCCATCAGGTCTATACCACAAAAGCCCAGGTGGGTAAGCAGTATGCCAGGAGCATCTTCATTTGCACTGGAGATTTTGCCATCATACCTATGACAAACAAGAAAGGTGGATTTTCTTTTGCTTCTTGATAACATGCAAAACTTTTAAGAATCATTTAGATTTAAGCTGTCGATGAAGAACTGCGGGCAACAATACAAAATGCTACACCCAGGCCTGAAAGCTCATGAATTTCTTTTTGCAGTGCTCTTTCTGTAGACTGTGTTGGTCTTGTATTTATTTTTCAGAATGACCCATGCTTTACCAGAGGAAGTTCACTCTGCCTCTGCTTTCATTCTTGGTGTATATTTAAATAATTGCTGCATTTTAATGAGCTAAACTGCATTCTCACCAGCTGTCCCTCAAACAAATCTTCAAGAATATACTAAACCATAACAACTACAAGAACAGATAACTCAAAAAGGCCCCGAAATCTCTTCAGACGTAAGGTGTCTTGCTGCTTTGCTTTCGTACCCAAACGCTTTCATGCAGATGCCCAAAACAGTACTCACAAAACCTACACAGGCAGGGCAGGGCAAAGAACAGGGTGAACGTAGCCCTGCGAACGCAGGGAAGAGAAAAGCACCATAAAACCAGAGGGTGATGCTGTAGCGCAGTCGCTGCTGCAGCCGGGGGAGCTGAGCTGCTGCCTTCCCTGCAGACCTCGCCCAGAAGCAGAAGGGAGCGGAGCGGGGCCGCGGGGCCTCCCTACCTCCCACCCCCGGCCCCAGCTGGCTGCTTGAAAAGCAAGCCATAAACCCATTAGTGCAAAGACAAATGAAGCTCATACCCTCAGGCATTCCTCCATTCCGAGCTGGCCTTAACCACTTTTCCAACTTCTCTCTTTTTAAACACTCTGTTGTCCGAGGTTTCTTAATGTGTTGGTGGCAGTTCTGCAAATTGCTTGAAAATGCAATTGTTGAGATTTATTTGAGTAAAATTCTATAACCTCAATCTGGAGGTGTGCAGGATATCATAGGTGCATGTGTGTTCAAATAGCTGTATAAATCTGTCACTATTTGTCCAAATATGTGCTCAGATATACCCTCTACGCAGTTAATTCATATATTCATAAAATACAATACAATTTAGGCACATATAATGTCAATTACCATTGGAAACTGACTGCATATGATAGCCAAGTTTAATATGATATGATTATACATGCTCCTGATTTTACGTTAATGCTAAGCACATGGGGGCCTGTAGATCTGCAGACAGTGTGAATTATTTCCTCTTGCAGCTACGTGGGATGTAGAAAATAATGTGGTGGTAGTGAAGCTAGGAAAGGCTTATCCAGCAGCATGGTAGGAAAGGCATTGAGGAAAGCGTGATGGCAAGTGAAAATCAAAATACAGGTTTATGAGGGCTTTTTTATTGTGTGTTTGTTTGTATTCCAATAAAAAATATTCATAGATGAGATGGTGCAGAGGAAAGTACTGTGTGCTGACTTATATGTATAGTAATACCTTTAGAAGACGCAAATAAAGAAAGTTGTTGAAAGCAGAATCCAACTGAATTAAATGTGCCTGAATTACACTTCAACCCCGTTGGAAGGAGGCATGTTTAAATATGCTACCAAACCATGAAAGTAAAGACAGGGGCACACTATTCAAGTTACTTGTTTTAAACTCTCTGTCACTATCAGCTACTTCCTATTCAGCTGTAATTTGCAATTTCCTGCTGTTGATTATATACACACATACATAAATGTGTTAAGTAGCCCAGAGTTTTTAAATGTGTATTTAGAAGGAGTGGAAGACTTCAGCTACTTTTGTGTTAATTTCATCTGATTTACTCTTGGCAACTCTCACCTCTTCCCACCGGTTTTATCGCCTTTTTATTTTTCAAAGTTTTTTCGAAGTTTTATGCTTTTCACATGCAAATTAAATTATGTCCTGCATGGGAGAGATTGTACTCATGAATCACACACAGGCTTTCAATCAAAATCATATGGATTATTGTTTAGAAGACTTTTAAACTGATAAGCCCCTTCATTTCACTCTGACCTGTGTGAGATGTCACTTGAGGGCCTTCTGCAAGAATGCATCCCCTCAGAGCAGAGATAGCAACATCAAGGGCCACTGCTTGATAATGACTGTTTGGTTTTTATGATTATTAATATCTATTCCATTCAAATCAAATGCAGCCACAGAGTCTTCCTTATACCATAGTTTTTAATCAAGGTGCATGTCATAGTCAGTGGAGGTACTGATTAATGAAGATTTTGCCCTCCTATTGGGTTTTTGTAGTTTATAAAAATCTGGCTGGGCTTGAGCACATTAAGTATTATTCTCCCATTTAGAGCACATCCAAGTTCAGTGTAGATTTAGTTTTGCTTTGTATCATGTTACATGTGGGAATAATCTTGAAGTCAAGAGTGATAGACATATGGCATACTGTTAAATAAGGATGGAGTCTTTTGGAGCAGCTGTTGAACCAAGAAGCACAATCACCGTTAAGGTTAAATGGAGTTCTCTGAGTAAGGATGCAATATGCCAAAGCATCTCAGATATCCAGGAGTTTAAGTCTTGATGAAATACTCCTAAATCTCTACTGTGCTTTGGAAAATTATGCCCTGTATCCCTTAGTCTTCGGTGGATGCCTCCAGCTGTATGTTTGAACCAAACTTGGCTTGGGTATGCCAAGTTGATTATGTTTTCTGAAACGACCTCTTTCTCCAATGTAAAAGAGGCCAAAGAGGGCAGTGCAGCACAAGGTGACAAGCTTCGGGCCTCAGGATAGTCACAGATTAGCACAAATTGCTTTTGTAAACAGGATTTTGCAGAGACTGGAGCTGTTAATTGTTATTGTAATGCACAACATTTTAATTGAGTTAATCGGTACAAAATGTTTATCTCTATTGACTGAGATAAAATGTCAAAAGCTCTTTGATGGCAATTGGAATTACAGTAGGCAACCTTGACAATAGCAGTCAATGTTTTACAATGTACTGCTGTTTCAATGTGTTTGCTGGCAAAATGAAGCATAATGTTGCTTATCTCCAAGGTATCCATTTTGCCTTAAGAAAAAGTATCCCAGAGCACCGCAGCAGATTTCGTTTTTCAGTTCCAACTGGCTGCAGAGAGAGGTGAAAGATAGCCCAACTCAGGTTAATCCTACTGCTCCGGGGAAGCCCTATTTGCACAGTATTAGCACAGACCAAAGCTTTCACCGGAACATGTAGGGCTTTGCCATGTACATTGCCCATAGCTGCCTGCCTTCTCTTTCCAAGGGGACAAAGAGGCTTAGGGGAGCAGTGGGGTATTCAGCAAACAGTGAGTCTGAGCCCTCCTCTCACAGCCAAGACACTGCCTCGTGGTGCTGGGAAGGCAAAAAAAAAAAAAAAAAAACAAGCACCGTGCCAGACTGCTCTGCAAACAGGTTCCAAAACGGAGTCCTAAGGCCAAATGGGAGCTTAGCCAGAAACCGTGACTCGCTGCCTGGCTGCCAAGTCTCAGCGCTGCTGAGAAAAGTCTGACTGCTCTTTTTTGAGGTCTTCCAGCTCCAAGCTCTCTCCTATTGAGTTTGAAAGAAGTCCTTATGGTGATTTCAGCCCAGCTGCTACATGTCCATCCAGTGAAGGCCCTCAAGTGAAAAATAAGCCAATTCAACCTGCAGCAAATACGTGAGCAGCTCCTGCACTCCCTGCAGAAATATGTTCCTGGATGGGGAGGTGAAGGTCCCAGGAGTCTGTTTTTGGTATCAGTTATGCCTGAGCGCAGGTATTACCCTGTCAGATCCAGCCAACACTTACATGCATGTAGGGAAAAGCAGACAGGAAGAGTGAGCAAAGGTACATCTCCTCCTCCTTGAGACTGTTCTCAAGACTGCAAGTGGCAATGTACACAGCTCTGTGGGTAAGCACTCCAGACAAGATGTAGCTGCGTCTTTCCCTTTTCATTATGACATATCATTTTATCAACCCAGAGGGTTTCAACTTCCTTCAAAGTTATAGTTATTGTTTAACTTCCAGTAATGCAGCCCCCAACTTTCTTCAGACAGAAACTTCTCAGCAGTTCTTCAGTATCAGAGAACTCTGGAACACAGCCATAGGTCAGAAAACGCTGCCCAAGGAAGAGGGCGATGAAAGTACCGACACTTTTGTTTAAACAATTTGCCTTCCTTTTCCCCTTGAGGAATAGCTTATAAATCGTGTACCTGTCAAAGCGGTGCCAACACACTACTCAGACAAATTTCTATTCTTGACATGAGCATGTGTTTGGCTGTGCTTCCGATAGCTGGCTGGAGCTGTGTTGGTATGGGATGCATCCAGATAGAGCATCTCTGCATTCCAGCAACCACTGTCTGAGACTGGGAAGTTCATCCACTACAGCTAAATCACCGAGGCCTGATTCTCAAGTCCCCTGTTAATTAAACATTAGCAAGGTGCTGAAGGTTTTTTCTTTATTCTTTTTCTCCTTTTTTCTCTATTTTTCTCTCTCTCTTTTTTTTTTTTTTTTTTTCCTCTGCAGACAACTGGCAAAAACCATTCCAGAACAGAGCAGAGCAGACTTGAGGAAAGGAATGGAGCAGTGAGGCTGAAACTGCTTCCATTGCTGCACGAGACATACAGTCCAGATCCTCTAACTGATGGTGAGGAATGGGGAAGCTTTGAAGCTACTTTCATTGTATTTATTTCAGAAGGACCTGCTTTTATTCACAAATTTTCCAGAAAAAACCACCTAAGGTCATGTCTGTTGACTTGGATACTACCATCTTTCAAGTGTAGAAAGAAAGAAACAGAAGAATGCCATGAAGATATCAAAAACTTCCCCCCCCCCCCCCCCCCCCCCCCCCAAGGAATCAAATTTCCCACATAATATTTTCCTAAGATTGGTTGAATCATTTGCATCTATTCATCTACCCTAGAGTGAACTTTTCTGAGAGACCATCTCCTAGTGACATATTTCATTGTGTCATCTAGCGTAGCATCAGATAAATGAAGTGTTTTAGTAAGCAGAGTGCCTACCAAGCAATCGGTAGTAAATCCACCAAAGGTTAATGAAGCTTGAAACTACAGTCATTTTTGTGTGATGGCCTCTCTGCAACCCTTTGGAAAGAGACATCTTTGTGGTGTGAGTTGCAGAGAAACCACTTCAATTCAAATGAGGTATGGCTGGGGAGTGAAGGCAGGCAAGAAGAGGTGGTGATGGGAATAAAAACAGGTGATACCTCCTGAATTTTTTTTCTTCTCTTTTCTCCCGTGGTTTTAACCTCTTCTCTTGTGTAAAACCCTGTTTTCCACAACAATGGAGAAGTTTACCGTGCTTCTTGCTTTTAAGTTTGTTTCAGATATTTATCTGTCTCTTGAAAAGGGTTGGCCTTCTTTATGTCCAGGAATTAAGATGAAATCCTTTTGTCATCACAGGAGTAAAGGCTACCTCCTAGGATGCTCATGCTTTAGAGTTACACCAGAGGAATAAGATGTGTGATATAACTGGATTTCACTTTTGTCAGATATTATGTAGGTGCAAATGGATGGCTCGGCATGACTAGGTCACCTATAAAAATCAATGCAAATTCAGGCTTAGTGTTTTATAGATTATTTTTCATTGTCTGTTTTCCTTCATTCTTCTCTTGACCGATACTTTTTTTTTTCTGATTATGCAACATTCTTTTTTATATTATTTTTATTTTTAACTGTTCTAATTTCCTAAATTATTGCAGTGATTCCTTGTCACACGTTACCACAGTAGGAAAAAAAAAAAAAAGTTCATGTGTAGTTAATTATGCAGAAGAGTGTAGCTATGAAGATCTTCAAAAATTAAATTGATCTGGCATCCTAGGAGGACAATCACTTGAGTGTTCTCAAACCTCATAGCTACCACAGAATGTAGAAGGGTGGGTACTTGTGCAGATAAGCTTATATTGACAAAGGGAGACGAAGGACAAAAGAGTTTTGTAAATACGTGGTATGAATATATTACAGAGAAAAATATGTTTAAGAGAAAAAAAAAAAACAAGTAGTGATAAAGTTCTGTCTGCTGAAACTTAGAGCAGAGGCTGTTTTCATGTGTTCCATCTTTCTCTTTGTTTAAAGTCAGTTCTGACCTCAAACAAGTGCTCTTCTTGAAGTCTCACCTATCTGTATCTTTAGTTGTATAGATACATTCCATAAGCTGACCCTAAGTCCTGTAGATTTAAAGCTATCTCAGGTGTATAAATGAAGAGTGATGATAGAGGGCAAAAAAAATGAGCTGTGGGAGATAGATGTACTGCGACCGGAGGAACTGGTCTGTTCTTACTTTGCATCTGCAGTAATTATCTAGAAGTGGGAGTAAATATCTTCTTAATAGAGAAATATTACAAAGGGACCTGGAGAAGTTCTAGGGATTAATTAGATAATCTTCATAAGGCACTCTGATTACAAGTACTCCTTGCATACTTTCATTTCAGTAAGAATTTCTTTTGTCAAACAAAACAAAAGCTCATTGTGAAGAATTGATATTTTCTCAGGCAAAAAAAAAAAAAGAAAAAAAAAGAAAAAAATTTAATTTATATCTATAAAAATTTTCTTTTGTTCTCATTGTGGACATGCCATTGTGTGTAGATACCTGTCTGCATAGATGTGTGTGTGTGAGAGTAATAATATGTGTGCAGAAGCATATACACTCACACAACGTCCCTACTGGGACAGAACTAAGAACAGTTTCCATAAAAAGAACAAGGGCTTCCATCACTTATTGTCTACATTCATAGAAGTTGTAAGAGAAATGAAGAATGGACATGAGAAGGGGAAAACACTTTCCATTTTACAATGCTAACTCCTCTTTATTAGAATCTGGGTGGGAAAGAAGAAAATAAAAATCTATTGTTCATTTTCACTTTGATCATCATACCCATCATTTTACATACCACATGCTTTCCTCTTCCAAGGGCATATGTTGTATTTATTCTGCAGCTGCAGTATATTGATTTTGGACTACTGAGTTCAGTGCAGATGAGTGACAAACTAAATAAGCTGCTGGGTGACTGATAAGTAACCGTGTTTAATCTCTTGGCTCCAAAATGAAATCCCATAACTCATTTCAACAATTTTAGTTTTGGTACCCAGTCAAGAACATACAATCATGTTATTGCTGTTTTTTCTTATGAAAGTAAAGAGTGGTAGTAGAATAGAAGCTTTCATGGAAACTATTTCAGTTCTGCATTCTACCTCTACCAGTGTACACACGTATTCCGAATTTACACTAATGTGGCAGTATAATTTAAGTTAATCGTTTTAATTAGACACAAATATTCATCCTCATTTCTTTTGCGTTGGATTTATTGCTCAGTTTCTGAATACATTGTTACTCTTTTCTTAATAGCTGTGGTGTTTTCAAGCACTCATCCACTGGATAGATGGCTGACTGCACAACTTCTTAATTCATTACTCTGCACTTTAAAAAATGTATGTCAGGAGTGTCTCCTTTAAGAAATTTCATATTATTATTATTGTATAGTAAAGCATGAATATGTTTTCTATACATTTATTTATTGTATGGTGAGATAGACGTACATTTCCTTATGTTTTTGTGTAATTATTTCATTAGCCCTCCTTGCAATACAGAACATTGACCTGTAAGCAGTAGCAAGCAGTGTAGATCTTACAATATGCACACTGAAATCTTAAGGCAGAAAAAATCAGCCCTTTTATATTCCGCTGGAATAA
Source organism: Perdix hodgsoniae (assembly GCA_035772895.1). Lineage (NCBI taxonomy): Eukaryota > Metazoa > Chordata > Aves > Galliformes > Phasianidae > Perdix > Perdix hodgsoniae. The sequence continues at coordinate 1,545,193 of JAPSGF010000034.1, forward strand.
TTTATCCCAAACATCATTGAGAAGAAAGCATTATAAGGCTGGAAAGTTCTCCGCCTTTGCACAGCTGGATGACAGAAGAGCTTACCAACTGTAGCACAACACAAACGGTGTAGAATGAATTGCAATATCTGTATTACAAGGCAGTTGAGAGTAGAATATGTTCCATGAGAGGAAAGCTCATGAAAGCTCATGAAAGCTCATGCCTTGTAAACAATTAGCCTCCTTGAAGCCAGGCTGCATCTGCAGGGGAGGTGTGGCAGCAACGTGGCTGGGCACACTCAAGTTCTTTTTACCTAACTGCTGCATCTAATCATACCAGAGAAGTCCTCCAAGAACCTGACATCCATAATGCAAAAGATTTTTTGCTATCAAAACCTGAACTGGCTTCTGGAATCACCCTTTGATTGAGCTGAGTAAATTCCTAAATTCTAAAAGAGGTTTCTCTTTGCCAGCTGACTTTTAAATGAAAAGGAAATGGTCATGGTTCTCCTGCTTGCAAGCATTTGTATAAATAGCCTTTTTTAATATGATAACAATTTTGGAGAATTACTGACATTTTTCATATAGAAATGTGAGTCTTTGCCTGAATGTAAGAATAAAATTGTCTAAAGAAACAAAAATTTACTCCTCTAGTTAGAAACAGGAATATATGCAATCCACTAATGTGGATGCCACCTGACTGAATGGCATGAGATGCAAGGGGTGGAAAGCATATTGACTACCTACTGAACAAAATCAGTGAAAATAGTTTGATGAAATGCTAGCTGAACAACATTTGGCCAGAGTTTGTTCTTGCTTTCTGTGCTAATGGGAAAACAAGTTTCAGCATGGAATGGCTGCTTGAAAACTGCTCATTAGGCAAATATGCAGGGTTTTTGTGTTGTCTGGTCAGGTTGATTGCAGGTTACCTAAACTGAGGCAGTGTTAAGCATGTTAAAAAATTATCAAGCATTCCAATAACCTCAGGCTAAACTTGAGTTTGCTCTTCTAGAAGGAGACTGTGATAGCAGCACTATTCAGGCAATTATAATACAGTAAGGTTCACAGCAGAGGTGACTGGCTGTTTGAAAAGTGCTGTGGCATACAATTTATGACATCCTTTATTTTAACACCACTCAGTATATTCTGTAAATGCTTTAATGGGCTTAAGCCAGTTTATTCCTTTGTTAATGGTCCGTGATTGCAATCAGGCATGCCCCACAGACAGCTTCACACTTCCGTGTGAGGTATTATTTGATAAAAACCCTAATCAATAAATCTAATTTCTTCCCTTGCAAGATACAGTTACATAACTGTGTTTCAATTTAGGCCTGGATCAGTTTCCTGGAATGCTGAATAACCTGTGAGTGTTTGTAGACTTTATATCAAGCTGGCATTCAAAATTATTATGATTTACACTTAGCATTATTAAATAAAAAAATAATTAAAAAGAAAGCCTGTCCTTTAAATTTGTTTTTATCTTTTACCTTTCCACAGCATGGCAGATAGTTGAAAAGGATAGTTAAAAAGGTTATGCACTTAAATGAAGGAGGCATATGCAGTACTGAATTCAGCTTCCAGTGTCCTTTCTAACTCCATTATGAAGATATAGTCACATACTACAGAGTTACCAAATCATAACTCAAATAAATAGCGTGTTTTTACCTAGATTAGATATGTTCTGGAAGATGGACAGTTGGATGATACAGGTACCAATGAAAATCATTTCTTATACAAAATATTACTGGAAGTCTTGTGAATTTTTCAACCTTTAGGAAAATGGTTAGATTAGTCCAGATATTGATAGGGCGAACTGCAGAAATTATAGTGGCTAAACACTGAAAATTTTACCCCCTCTTATTCTGTTTGAAGGCTTCTTTACGTACCCCTCAGATCCCTAATTTTTCAGAAAATGGAAATTTCCCTAAAAATTTCTTCGGAAACATAATTTTTTTCACCAAATGAGTCAAAATTAAGTCAAACATTTAGGTTCATTTTCTGCTGACTGTAGCATTTTTTCTGTGTCACAGAATCTTCCACAAATTCTATTTCACTTTCCAGTCGAATTATAAGAGTCATGTTGGCAGAGAACAGTAACAAAAGAGTGTTTCTTTTTGTAATCCATGTTTACAATCCTGTCATAATGATTCTGAGGAATTCCTCATTTTCAGCTCAGGCATCTGAGCCTTCTCTTTTATTTCTTTCTACTCACTGCCTACTTTTAAAGTACAGCACTTGTCATTTTTTTTTCATTAAAATCAGCTGCTGGTAGTTCTTGGGGCCCTGAGCTAGCAGCCTTGTGCAGACTGCCTTGAAGCAGTGAATGGGGAGGCTTGGGTGCCTCGTTCTGGGTCTTGATTCTGATTCAGGGACTGGGTTTCTCAGAATAAGGTATTTCATCAACTTGGCTGAGAAAGAAATAAAAAATAAATATCAGGAAAAGGTGATAAATCTTAAAAAGGCACCTCAGGTAGGTGAGATTAAACACTATCCAGAGATGCCTGTATATCCTAGCTGACTATTAGGGGAGTTCAGCCTGGATTTAGGTAATTAATTTTTAATCTTTGAAGCAGATAAGATCTCACTCTTCAGTTCTTTGATCTATTATGGTATGTGGCCAATCTTACAGCCAGTGCCTAGAAACCACAGGCAGTGTTTTGTGCGTTTCTACAGTGGGATAGCAGTAGGTGTCTACTAGTGGTTAACAACTTTATCTAAAATACACTGAAGTCATTAGACTTGTCTTCAATGGCTTTGGTTTGTAAACTGCTAAGATTAAATGTATGTAAGTCTCTGTGTGCGCTTGCTTCTTTGCGTGCATACATATATATACATACATGTTTACACAACACATATGTGGTACTTTTCTGTAATTCCTTATTTCCCTGCAAGTAGCAGATTTGGTTTGTTATTCATCAGTCTTTATCTTCATTTAGTCATATAGCACAAGGAGAAAGGCTTAGTCTTTTTTTTTAATTGATGTTAGTGGTAGTAGCAGTAGTAATTGTTGTTACTGGCCTTACAGGCACACCTTTATAGACTATTACCATTAGAATCACATAAAGAGATTAATATCAAGCACCATAAAATATGAAGAAGAATCATCACTGCTATGCCCAGAGCTAAAGGAAACCCATATCTGCATAATATTTGTTCTGTGCTTTGCTTTTCAAAATTACTCAAATGAGGTTTTAGGTAATATCTATAGACAAATAATTACATGCCGGAAAAGCATCAGGACCAACATTCAATTACAGTGGTATTCCAATCACAAGTATGCAGCAGATTAGTGTGTTCAACACACACAGCAGGTATCTGTGTCCATGGCATGAAAATGGACTCAAGCTGGACCACACTCTGAGCAGCCTGATCTAGTTATTGTATATCTGTGTTTACTGCAGGGGAGTTGGACTAGATGGCCTTTTAGGATCTCAACCAACTTAAATGATTCTTTGATTTTGTAGTTCAAATGGAGGAGGAAATCCTGCACAAAACTGTTTTCATCCATGACCTGACCAGCTGACCAGAAGTTTGAGGTTCTTGCAGGTTATTCCTGTTGGAGAAAGCCACTGATGCTATTCTATCAGCAAAAATGTTCACAGATCTGTTTTCTTCAAAAAAAATGTGCAGTATCAACAACTACAGGCCATTTCCTTGCCAATAGTATGACATCTTTTCTGCCAGAACCCTACAAAGACTCTTTGAGGGTACTTTCCTGGGGGCAGTGTTATTGTGCTTTTTTGGGCATATCTCAATAATTCCTCCTCAGGCTATTTCTGAGCTGAGATTTTCAGTTTGACTTTTCTCTATTGCATGCACATATTTATACATACACACTCATTTATCTAGCTATAGAGCTTTAAATCCCAAGGAGATACAAGACCTTTTTTGCCTGAGGTAAAAATCTGAGTCAATACTTTAGATTTGGAAAATACTGCTATTTCAGCCACCTGCATCCGCAAAAGAACTTACTGGAATGTAGATGAAACACGGTGAAGACTCTTTCAATTAGATTTAAGCTGTTCTATACCAGTATTAAAAGTATTTTGGTAGCAATCTTCAGAGGCCATTTTAGTGAAATGACTCATCCTTTTGGGGCTATCTTTGCTTCTACATCATTCTAAGAAGACAAACTTGATGAATGCTTTCTTATTAGAGAGAAACAATGCTGTAAAGGTCCAGCAGCTAGCAACTTAAATATCACATGGGGATGGAATTTTTATAGATGAAGGTCTGAGATTTTCAGAGGATAGTAAGTGTGTGTCCTTGGGAGTTTCAGATACATTAAAGAGAGTTTCTATCCAGCTGATAAAAAACAGAATTAATAAAGATCAAGGGTCGCCTCAGAAACTTTGTATTTCAAGATATGGAAAGCATCACAATTTAATTCTCTCAATAGATATCATCGCTAGTCTCAGAGTGTTAAACTAGGAGAAGAGCATCCCTCTGAAGTAAAATAAATTACCAAAATAATTATTTTGCAACAAAAAACTGTCTATTTTGGAGACAAACAATAAGCTCCTGGTTCTTATGCATATGAATTTATATCAGAACCTATGTCAGTTCCTAGACCAGAATACAAACATTAAGAAATTAAAAAAAAAAAAAAAAAAAGACATTGCTACAAGAAGTTTCAGTTTTTGTTGACCTTTCAAATGAAGATTGTATTTCTAATTCAGGATGATTCTTTATGATAGTATTTTGCAAGAACAAATTTCTAACAGATTGCGTATCGTGGAAAAATGTGTTTTCTGCCTCAGTTCGATTTTATTTTATACTGATTTTTATCCATTATTGAATGGATAGCATTATTCCATTATACTATGCAACTGCAATAATCCTATACCACTGCCACTGTGTCTGTGGAATGCTACAGGGTGGTAATCAAAACCCCCTCAACAGGTAGTTCAGATATTCAATATCATTTTCTATATATTTTTTTTCAATGTTTTCTATGTAAGTTTTCTGTTCAAGACATTTCCATGTATCAACTTCTTTAAGACTTTTCTAGAATGGAAAAAAATGTTTAGTTAGATACGAAAGGTGGAACATGAAAAATAGTTGGATTTACAGCATAAAAGAATGGCATGCAGAGATACTTATTTTGGTTTAAAGTGATGATGAATGAGTTTGATCCTTCCAGAATGATCAGACTTCAATAACCACTTAAATAAACAGAGTATACATTCCAGCAGGTCCACTTCAGCAAGATTGACAGGAAGATAGGCTATTCTTGTCAGATATTTTGGGGGTACATGACTAACATGTAATCAGAATACATAGACTTGCCCTTCCAGAAAACAACTTTTCTAAGAACAAAATTCCTAATGATGAATATCCTACACTATGACATCAAGTTAAATATATCTGCAGGATACTTAATGCTTCCTTACAAAGGCTAATGCATATTATGAACAGAGTTATTTACATGATGTAAGCACAGTTACGGATACACATAACATTGAATAAATTACATATCATAACGTACTACATATGTTAGTATGTTGTGTACTCAGAAGGCTTTGGCCAGTCCCAGAAGCCTAAGACAACTGAACCTCCACTACAGATTTTCAGCTTCTTTAGAGTGACTCATAAAGTGAAGCTAATTTATGGGCAAGTGGTACCATCCGTTCTAGGAAGTGAAGGCAGATAAGAATCTTATCTATCATGAAATCAACCTCAAACTTCTGTGCACAGTCAATCTTATTTGTTTCGGAGTTTCCCAGCTGCCAAACATATCACAAAACATATTATGTAGGAAGGAGGTTGTTCTGGATTACTAGGGCCATATCTGAACTTATGTCCCAAACTAATTGTAGATTTTGATACAGCGTTGCTGCATTCTAATGATCAGAGAGGAAAACAAGAAGAAATCTGTTTAAAAGCCCATGCTTTGTGTTTTAAGTATTTTCTTTCTATCTATTTAATATTTTTTTCAATTATATCATTGTAGAATAATAATATATAGTATGTTTAACTGTTGTCTACATATTATGTAAATATATGAATATATATGTATAAATGTATATTACTCTATGTATCAGAGTAAAAATGGTGTGGTTTACAAAATCTCAAATATTTTGCATTGAACTTATTGAGAAATTAATTCACCTAAGTCTTTTATTGTTTGTCTTGCCAATAATGCGATTGGTACCCAGTGTTAGTGTATCTAATTGCTTTCCTGGAAGATGATTTCTAGCAATCAGTTTTACTTGCAGTTCTTTGGCCTTCTATGCGTGTGGTCCTTACATACAAGTCATTAGCATTCTTGAAAAATATTTTTCCATCGCCTGTTATCTTCTGCTCACTAAACTGAAAGTTCACTTTTAAGTTATTTGATGCTCTCAGTAACATGAGACAATCAGCATCTATCTAGCAGCAGGACTTCAAAGAGAAATCACTACTTCCCCTATGCTCAGCAGCTCCTAGAAGCAGCTGGCTTGCTTTGAACTCAACTATAGCCTCACTTCCGAGCCAGCTAAGGGCTCTGATACAGCATGCAAATTGGTGTAGCAAGGTGGTGTAACCCACTGGTGAGTGGGTGTTACAGGCCCCCTGTGCTGACCCCTGGCATCTGGGAGTTGTTATAATCCCTGACCACAGCTCCCTTCTTCTTTAGTTCACTTTGGAGTAACTCATGCTCTTCCTTCTGCCCATGATGAACCAGATGAACCTTGGTAAATAATGCTCTCTGCTAAGTGTTAGGACCCCTGGGAACTAGATCTGGGGGAGTCTCTATTAAACAAACAGAAGTTCTTTGAGTAGAGGAAATGCATGTGTAGGAATATGGTGCCAAATAATTTATTTCCTTGAGTTTTTCCCCATAGCTACCATCCCTTTGACCACCCATGCTGTGTATTTATCAGTTTGTGCTTCTCTTGAGCTATATTTAGGAGCAAGCCAGCCTGTTCCTTAGGAGAGAAGACCAGCTTGTCAGATGGTTGCCCTGGGGGCTGTAATGCAGTCTTCACCTTTCTTCAAGCACTTTGAACTGAGGAAACATATGGGTGCCAAATGGCAGCCAGAAGCTCTCTGGGTTGGTGATGTGGCTGGAGACACAGCCGGCACAGTCTCAATGGGGACAGCCATGGGCAGGGCCAATACAGGCTGCCATGGTCAGACCAGAGGTCCTTCTGCAGAGGGAAGGCTGTTAGCAGCAGATGTATTCAGAACATATGGGTAATCATAGAAAATCCTTGTTGGTATGAGGCTTGGTTCTTCCCTTTCTCCTGTGAATGCCCAATGCTCAGCCTTTCCTTGTCTTTCCTTCAAAGGCAAGAAGAACCCTTTGAAAGCACACCTGACTGGGATACAGTCAGGGCAGAAGGTGCACCTAGATTTAAAAAGAAATCAGTTGATACAAGCTCTTGAGCAGAGGAGGGAATAAAAAAAGCTTTATTTGCTTTCGGAGTATGTAATAACTTCTCTATAAATGAAACAAGCAGAATTTTCTGACAGATCCCTGAACAGAATTTTAAACCGGTTATACTGGGCCAAAGCTGGTTATCTTGCAACTCACGATTTTTAACCTGCCTGTTGAGTGCATATCTGCTTCCTTCACTCCAATCCAAGAGTAGAGAGTTGTGATTTAGGGTATGATTATCAGTAAAATGTCTTTGACTGGCCAATGACAGCATGGTTTTAATAAATCTATTCACTGAAATAATATGATACAGAAAGAGGAGTCCCTTTCTAGCAGAAAAATTTTGTGTGTGTTTTTGACATTGTACATACATAATTGCCGGTAGTGGTTCCCACCAGCCCAGTAAGTTGAAATCTCTACATGAATCTTTAACAAAAAAGACAACATTTCTGTCTGATGGAAGCCCTTCAGGATTTGTTTGTACAGGAGCTCCAAATATAAACCAACACCTTCTGAAGGCTCTGCTATGACAACAAAGGACTGTTGTGTAATTTAACTGAAACAGAATGACTTTGTCTTAAACAAAGAAAATAATGTTTTAAACAGCACAAAATGTAGAAAAACAAGTCAAATTCTTTTCTGTACATCAGCTGCAATGAACACTGTTTCAGTGGGAGAAAACAACTTTCAGGAGATGTCAGGCAGCTTCACTGCTGATGTGGTCTGTGACAGGGCTGATGGAGACCCTCAGCAGAAGCATAGAGAGTTCTTGGGGCCCCATTTTGCAATGTCCTCCAACAAGACCAACTCGGAGCCAGGCGAATGATTAACATGGAATAAACCATGTACCACATTTCAGGAAATTAATGAAAAGCAGATGGCTGAAAATCTCTTTAACATCTTTATCAACGACATCGATGACAGAATCGAGTGCACCCTCAGCAAGTTTGCTGATGACACCAAGCTGAGTGGTGCGGTCGACATGGTTGGAAGAAGGGATGCCATTCAGAGGGACCTCGAGAGGCTAGAAAGGTGCACCCAGGTGAACCTGATGAGGTTCAACACAGCAAAGTGCAGAGTTTTGCACTTGAGCCAGAGGAATCCCAGGCATCCATACAGACTGGAAGAAGCAGATCTTGAGAGCAGCCCTGTGGAGAAGGACCTGGGGGGTCTTGATTGATGGAAAACTTAATATGAGCAAGCACTGTGCCCCTGCAGCTCAGAAGGCAAGTGGTATCCTGGGCTCCATCAAAAGCGGGGTGACCAGCAAGGACAGGGAGGTGATTGTTCCCCTCTACTCTACTCTTGTGAGGCCCCATCTGGAATAATGCATCCAAACGTGGAGCCCCCATTACAAGAAAGGCAGGGAGCTGTTGGAGAGGGTCCAGAGGAGGGCCACAAAGATGATCAGGGGACTGGAGCACCTCCCCTATGAAGACAGGATGAGGGAGCTGGGCTCCTTCAGCCTGGAGAAAAGAAGGCTGCGGGGTGACCTCATTGCAGCATTTCAATACCTCAAGGGAGCCTACAGAGGGGAGGGGAATCAACTCTTTGAAAGGGTAGATAACTGCAGGATGAGGGGAAATGGTTTTAAGTAGAGGGAGGGAAGATTTAGATTGGACATCAGGGGGAAATTCTTTACAGAGTGGTGAGGTGCTGGAACAGGCTGCCCAGAGAGACTGTGGATGCCCCACCCTTGGAGGTGTTCAAGGCCAGACTGGATGGGGCCCTGGGCAGCCTGGTGTAGCATTAAATAGGGAGGTTGGTGGCCCTGCATGTGGCAGGGGGTTGGAGATTCATGATCCTTGAGGTCCCTTCATACACGGGCCATTCTGTGATTCTATGATTCTGTGATTCTGTGAAAATCATGGTGTGGAGAATAGTTCTTAAGGAAAATCTGAATCTGTATGGTGTCTTGTTTGCACATTCAGGAGTAGCACAGTATACACAGAAGTGTGAGTAACAATAAAGAAAAAAGGAGGAAGGTCCAGAGCTGAAAATGTCTAGCAAGCTAAATGAAAGTCTCCAGTGCACGTGGTGTATTTGATTTGATAACTGACTTTTTTTCTTTTTAACTATACAAGCAAAGCATTAATACTTCACACATTGTGGACACAATCATGACATAGGAAAAGATCCCATGAGCAGATACAACCTGTCATAATTCCTTTAGTATGTATTACTTTCCTTTCTTATATATAATTCAGACAGATCCATCAAGTCTTCACTGAACACTTAACTTCCTTAACGTCTCCCATCTAACACTTCTGGTAGCTATGGCCATATTTTCTCCATTTGCAGTGCATTCCTCTTTTTTGAAGCAGTTCAGATTGCCAAGTAGCAGCTTAGCACAGAGGGTCACAGAGCAGGGAAGAGGCTGTGGTTCTGCAGGGCAACCCAGCAGGATGCTCCTAGCAGGGCCCCAAAGGTCCTGCCCCACCCTGTGACCCAAAGGGCTGGGTTTGCTGGTCACACAAGGCAGCACAGCATGATCTAATGTGGGGAAGTGGGAAACAACGAAGAGATTTGGTTAAAATTGTGCTATTTCTGTGAGGTGACAGGATCTTAGTTACCTAGATGTGAAGTAATTAAATAAGTGGTAGTCATGAAGGAGAAAAACTGTCCTCTAGTTTTGTTTATTGCTTAACCACATTAGGAGGAGTGAAATGGGTACTCTGGTACTACATCATTTACGAGGGCTGAGGATCTGGTCATTCAGTATAATTTAGCAATTTTCCAATCCCTTATTCAGCAGAACATAGTCTGAGTTGACCTCTTGCATGAACCTCCAGGGGCCACAGAAACTGAATACTTCCCAAGCTGACCATCTGACTTATCCTTGTGAAAAGTTACTCTGTATTAGAAGGTCAAAAGAAAAAGAGAAGAAAAGGCTCCTCAGCAGGGAGCTGCCCTTTGGGATGTTAGGTAATTTAAATTAACAGGCACCACGCTGAGCAGCTTACATTTCTATATCTGTATGTGAGTGGGAACAGCTCAGGTCAAAGGGTCAGCCTCATCTTCAGCAGGAAGATGTCCCTCCCTGCCCCTTCTTCACTGAGCATGATGCTGAACATCAGCGGTTTCTTTTGGGGTCTGCTCCTGCATTCTGCATGTCATGGCAAAATACATGAAAAAGTGAAAGTAACAACAAAAGTCAAAGGAGATTCCTCTTTCCCCTCACTGCTGTCATTCAGGACTCCTTGTCAGAGTTGCTCAGAATCCTCACATTTACAGTAAGGATATAATGCCTACTCCCTTGGTTGGGAGGGGCTGGGAAGGGGGGAGAGATTTTGCAGAAACTTAGCATTAACTTGTACAGCTATTTGAATGGAGAAATTTGAAGTAAATGGATAGAAAAGAAGCTATTAGGAAGTTTTTAAAATATGTAAAATATATAAAATCACTCTATCTGTGAAATTAGAAACGTTATAAAGAGTCAATGAAATTTTCTGCTTACAGCGCAGTGGGAGTTTATGATCTTGTAGCCTCTCCACCCAGGTCTTCTAGGAGCCAGAGTCTCTGGCACTGTGTCAGACTTTCTCCATGGTGTTGAGACTCTGCAGGCTCTGCCCAGTTTGAGTAAGATGGAAGAAACAATAATTCAAAATGATTTTGGAGTAAATCAACTCATTTATTCTTGGAGAAGTATTTTGACACTCGTGTGTAAAATCAGCATATTGTTTCAAGAGGATCAGAAGCAGTTCCTGAGGTGTTGTTCTTACTCAAATGAAAGGTTTGTTTTGTTTTGATTTGATTCAGTATGATTTGATTCAATTCTGTTCCTATGAGCAGTGTTGTATGCTTAGAATGGTTGTTTTTTCTGTTTTTTCCTTTACCTCTCTTCTTTCTATTTGAGAGATAAGGGGGAAAGTTTGCATGAGTTTTTGAGATGTGGGGGTTTGTTCATTTTTCATGTAAGGTATGTTAGATGTGTGTTTAACTAAGAACAGGAAAGACACAGAATTTATCTTTCACCTGGAATGAAGGACAATATTCCAAAACCATATTAATGAGGTCTGTGATGCTTCATCCTCCATTCATTGGAATTATCACTAAGAAACACAAACAAATGGCTAAAATATTTCAAGCAGAGCACTTCTTTTATTACAGTTCATGACTTAGCCACAAAACAACTCAATAGCCTCTTTCCATATATTTTGTGATGTTAAAAAAAAAAAATATCCTTCAAAGGATTTCAACCAATTCTCCTTTAAATGCATTGCCCAAGATCATACAATGCAGTGTTGTAGCTTAGCATACTTTTCAGGCTTTTGAAGTTTCTTAGTTCCAATTGGTGTTTCACACCACGTCAGAGGTGTGCATTATCTCACTGTAACACAGTCTTGTCATGTCTTGTTGCCTAATTAAACTCCCGCATATCAACTAAATCTGTTAATGGATGTTTTACTAATAAGTTTATTAATAGAAGAACAGGTCAAACTGATTTGGAGGCAATAGCATATCTCTAAACAGAAGATTGCATTAGAGACTGAAGGCAGGGCTGTTTATTTCTGTAATTGCCCTGTCACTGAACTGTTGACTAGTGCTGTTTTGTAATTCAGGAAATCTTCCCATTGTACTTGCCAGACTGAACTCCAGAAAATGTATCATAGACTTCAAATTGCTATATAGATTAGGATTCTGGCCAGTAACCAGCTGCAAAAGGAGGAAGGGAGATATGGAAATGAGGACTGAGGAGCACATTTGATGAAATCTAGGCTACGTCTTTAGATGTCTGAAGTCACATGTGTCAAGCACTGATGGTCTCCTTGTAACAAATGATTTGAAGAGTGATCCATCTCACCTGACTCTGACACCCATTGTGGAGAGGAGGTGAATTGCCCTCTAGGACTGCCTTTCTCTTTCTGGTGATGAGCCTTGAGTGGCTACTTTACAATTTAGACAAACAGCATGTAGATATTGCCATCCTGTAGATGAATCCTACCCTGTATAACAGGAAATAACTGCCTGACAAGTAATTACCCCATAGGTAAAGTTCTGTATAGAGCAGGGAGAGACAGACATATACAGGCTGACTTTTGCCTTGAGCAAAGAGAGCATGGTAGCACAGACTGCTTAGTTGTGACACTGTGAACAATTTACTCTATACTTTACTAGCCTGACCTGAAATCTATGCCACTTTCTTCCCTGACATTGCTGTCCATGCTTACTGAATTGGCAACATGCACCCTCATCCTTCAGTCATAGCTTCCACTTGTGGGATAGATGTGTCCTAAATCTGTGATCCACGCATGTCAGGGAGCACAGAAAGGTGTTTTGTCTCCCAGTGGTCATGACTGATGTTAATCCTGTCAGACTTTAATTTTTTCCAAACCAAAATGCATTTACTGGATTGGAAAACGGCCTCCTTAAATTGCACGAGAGAATGTAATTCCCACCAGACTTCCCAGTTACCAGGAGACAGGCCTTCCCTTGTCCTGGGACAACCGGCTCTGAAGAGAAGTTCAAACCACTGTTGAGCATGTGCCCTCTTGGGGAAATAAGATGATTGATTTCATATTTATGTGATGTTAGGCCTGTATACTCGAGGACTCAGATGAAGCCAGAGACCAATAGTAACTCAGTTCAAATAATACCATCACAGACTAAACAGCTGCCAGCAATTGCCTGATGATTATACTGAAGATCCTATCTTGATTTATAGATGAAAAGAGCTAAGATAAACGACTGAATTGTTTATGTAAACCATCACGGGGACCCAAGAGCAAACCTGATAGCCAGACTGTTCTCAAACATTGTGTTAACAGCCCATCCAAAGTCGTTAGCAGATTACTTTTACTTGATCATTGTGTCATTGGAGTAAAATACAATTAATCAATACCATAACAGAATTTCGATGGGAGGAAAACGGCATAACTTCATGCAAATATGCATTTTGTTTGCCTCTGACTTCCCTTGCTAAAGCTCAGCCATGCAGCCATGGCGAAGGTGCACTGCAAGTGAGATCATCTGTGTTTTCTTGTAAGTGCCATCTATGTGGCAGCAGCCACTGGGCTGCAGAGCTGTTGCATTCACACTGATCTCAAGGAATACAGAAGTCGACTATTAATGAAGAAGCTTGCAGTTCACTCATCTTGCTCTCTCACATTGTGCCTCTCTTGTGATTCCATAGATAGATAGTTAATATGTGTTAATTATCTTGCTATATATGCCTCCTGCTTTTCTTTGCATTTTTCAAATGAGTCCAGAAGACACTATGAAAAGGTTGGATGAAGTCTAAACAAATCTTAACACTGGGAAAAAATCTTCAGTTTTCTCTATTGCAAAACAGAGTCAATTCAAATGGATTTCTCCAAAGCAAAAATGGCAGGAGTGAGCCTTCCATTGCATTACATTTGGGATGTTGAAGTAATCCATTCGTATAAACTATGTAAATTGTGAAAAATTAAAAGAAAAAAAGTGCACATTAAAAAGTATTGAAGTATTAAAAAGAAAAGTAATCAATTCTTATCACTGATTCTGATTTTTGACATTTTTAACGTCTTTTTTTGCTGTCTTAAAATGTGGCATAAGCAACCTTTCCATTTACTGTGAATAAGCCCCGCAGTACAAAAACAAGACTACACACATGCAAAAGTAACATGCATGTGTTACATCACTACCTAAACCTTGCATATATTTGGGCTCAACTAATGAAAATCTCAATACCAGGACACAGATTTCTTTATTACTTTCATATCACGTATGATTTTAGCTGTGATATTCATTCCATAGAGTGGAATTACTTGTACTTTATATCAGTTGGTACACAAAGTACCCATAGAAGCAAACACTTGGCATACGAAGTGCAGGTAGAATCAGATGCTACCTAGCATAGAGACCAGATTGTCACATGTACGAAATGCTGTAGTTCTGCTGATTTCAAATGAATTACACTCCCCAATAGAGAATTAGGTGTTTGAATACATTCTGAATAGATTTTTTATTTTCATTTTCATCTGTTAGCAGAAAGGTTTGATTCTTTGGGGATTTGAAAGCATACCTTATTCCTATAAAAAATGGAATCACTGCACATGTTTTTCATCATTTCACTGCAAATGGGAGTGCAGCTCTTCTGTGCAGCTCTACTAAACCAGAAACATTCTTAGTTCATTAAAAGGCATTGCCACAAAAAAAATGTTGTCTGAGAAAGAGTGGGGAGATGTGGACAGTATGTCCACAACCACATATGTAAGGGAAAACGCACACAGATGTATTGCAAAGGCTCTGCAAGTGCACTGGCCTGCATGTGGATTTCAGTTATGCTTGCTAAGAAAGCAAAGCTAAATGTGCATAGAAGTTAAAGCTAATTTATAGCCCACTAAATATGTAGCCCCAGAAGCCCATATGGAGGTGTGCTGACCATGAAAACCTTTTCTCTAATAGTGAACATTTTTCTGTATTAGAGGGGGAATGGTGGTACTCAGAGGAAATAAGCACTCTTGTAATCTACTGAGTATTCATTCATTCCTGAAGTCTCTGCTTTGCTCTTCCCAAAAGTGCTACATTGTTCTTCTCATATTAAAAAAAAATCCAAGCCACGAGAACCTAAACACAGAGGATGAAATGTGAGCAAAAGAAATGATTAAAAATAATGTCAACTGGGAAATTATATCTTGAAAAAGGTGCTTTGGTTCTCAGGTGTGAAATATATCTCAAAAGACAGCATGGTATGAATTACTCTTTCCCTCTTCTGTCTATCAGCATACCTATCAGTCATAACAAATCAGTGTAAATGGTAGGAGAATATGTACAGTTTGTTTCAGGCAGTCTGCACTTATGTGGGGCTGAAAATGATAGATTTTCCAATGGGCTGTTTATCTTTTTATGTATTTGGAGATATTTCTGTGGATTTCAGTCTCTCCATCTGACTCTTTTTCTCATTTTGATCCATACAGAAATGCTCATCCTTTAAAGGACAGACCTGTTAGGCCAGATCCTGTCCTCTCCCTCCCAGGAGTGCTCTGGCAAAAAAAATAAATAAAAAATAAAAAATAAAAAATAAAATAAAAAATAAAAAATAAAAATAAAAAATAAAAAATAAAATTATTCTCGTCAGTTTGATGTGTTTTCTGTGACAGCAAATGCCTGCAGTGAGACTTTCTCTTGTCTTTTTTTCATGTGTTCAATGTATTATTGATCATATGTGGATTTGAGAGATGAGTTTTTCCCCACTGTATGTTCATAAACAAATTACTCTGGGAAAAATTACAGGCAGGGAGAGATGAAGGAGTGAGGAGGAGAAATACAAGTCAGTAGGAGTTACTGTGGCCCACTGCAAACTAAATGAGGAAAACAATAGTTTGCGTAAGCAGATACCGTGGCTGGAGATAAGTGATTGACAGTCTGAATTCATATGAAATAAGAAGCTCTGCTCCCCTCTAAATTTCTCCAAGTCATGATTATTTTCCTAATAAATATGAAATGGAAATTCTCATCCGTCAGGAAAAAGGAAAAAAGGCCTAAATGGAGAAAGTGAGAGAAAAAGAAAAGGAAACATAAAATTGGGAATCTTGAAGATGCGGAGTTATGATTCAGTTCTTGGATACATTTTGTGCATATAACCTGAGGATATACTGCATTATTGCAGAGGTGAAAATGAGTTTAGTCATCCGACAGATAAATGGAAACATTTTGCTGCATTTCACAAATGTAATACTAAGTATGGCTCAGATCTTTACTCACACATGACCTGAAGTAGTAAGTACAGCTATACATCTGTAAACTCGGCATTATTTCAATTAAAATTATAATGACATCCAAGTTATGTCACCAGTTTTCAGTCAGATTCTTCTTTTTATCAGGGGACTGTGTCATACTGCCTACTGCTTTCACAAGAAGCACAGTAAATTAATGGTTTTGTATTACAATACTTGGATTATGTATAGCCTTGGAGACACAAATATTTATAGTTATATATGAATCTACCTAGGGCAAAAATCCAGAAAGCTGTGTACCATCTTGCCCAACATCTGCACTGAATTATTCTATAGAGAAGAGTGTCAGGAATGTAGATGAATCAATTTGGAAACTATTGTACATCCCACAGTGTACAAGATGTTACCTGAGAGTGCTTATGGTCTTCCATACTCATAGATGATTCCTAAACCTGAGGAAATGGATCCTGAGAAACACCTGGAACACTTCTGTTTGGTCCCCATCAAGAGTGGGCAGTTCTGTAAGCATTGTCTACCAAGGTAAATGTGTGATTTTATCCGGGCATACCAAATGTTTTGCAGAATCCTATTGCCACCACAGTCTGTGAAGATAGCATAATTTCTGATTTATAGAGGCTTAAGGTGACAAAATTAGTGAATCTTGCATAAATGATAAAGCTGAGAACAATTCTGAATTTCTTGTGCCTGTTTAGGGTCTTATCCCACCCAGCTTACATGGGCTACATGAGTTAAGTGACATAAAAGCCATTTTTATGTAAAATATATATTTTTTCCCAATCAATATAGGAAGAAGCCAATGCCTTGTATTTTACTTTTTTCCTCAAAAAAGTCACTCCATTCTAGAAAGAAAAAAAAAAAATTTTGGAGAGTAGAATATCTCCTCTGCTGAGACAGTCCCTAGTGCACATTACTGCCATGCTTGACTTAAACTTGGGCATAGTGAAGGGGCAAGCCAGGCTATCTTCACCAAGCTTTGCTGCTCATTCTATCAGAAGCAAGATTTCACTCTCACTTTTTAACTGGCAAACTCCATTCTTAAGCCACTGAATGCTGAAAATGCAAAGTTTGGATTTTGTAGAATTGGTCTTTCCTGATTAGAGGCCAGGTGGAAAACCCCCAGCCAGCACTACCCTAGCGGAAAAGCAAACAGGCAGGCACTTGGCTCTGACCCAGCCCCATTTTGGAGCTGAGTCCTTCCCTTCCAAGCTCGAGATAAATGCATTGTTATTTCTGTCATTTTGAATTCCACTCCGGCTAGTTACTTCATTGCTAAGAGCCGTCATTATGGCCTTTGATAGCATTAACATATTTTAAAAATCAGAATAAATTTAATTTGTATGAGTGTTAAGATTATGAAGGTTATTATTACAGCATTTTTAAAAAGTCAAATAATGTATAGTAGGCTAAGGTGAAATATAGGCGACAAGAAGAAAAGGAAATCAGGAGAAAAGTACATGAATTTCTCTAAAGATTTCACATATAAGAATTTAAGAGTCTAAAAAGATGCTAAGCCATTTGCACAAAAGAGATGACTTCAATCATAATGATTTCTGTAGTGTGTGTATGTATTGTTAAAGTCTTCCAAATTTTTTACTTAAGTAAGCCAAGAAGTAGTATTGTCATAGAGCACTGCTGTGATTTTATGAGATTTAGTTAGTTGAATATGTATTTTTAACATAGTTAAAAACCAAGATTACAATTTGTCCTCAAAGCAGAATAAAAGCTCTGCAGCCAATTCCTTTGATTTACTCAGAAAATTCCCATTTACTTCACTCAGTTCTATAAGGGTGAAAAAAAATATGTACTGGACAAAGCTAACTTACTTTGGGAAAAGTTGTCTGTTTAAATGGTCAGCTTAGACAAGACACAGTTAGAATTATATTGGTCTTTTCTCTTTACTTCCAGTTTCCCATGAGTGTATTTATGGATCTCAAGAGGGATGCTTTTTGTCCTGTTAGCCTTAATTGCGTTCTGTTTAGTTCAATGGTTTAAACAAAAAGCTCTCTCCAGCATGGCTGAATTTATGGATTTCTAGTTTCAGTAAAGATTTAGTTCTTGCTGTAAGGTGACTCTTCATACTTGTGAACTATTTGGGATCTTGTACATTTTAACCTACAAGTGGGAAATAGGACTTGTGGCTATGGAGAAATCATCGCTCCAACAGAAGTTGGATAATGTTCCAAAGATGCAGAAGTAGAATTCAAGTTTTACATTTTCTATCACTTTAATTTCATAATTCAGCCTAAGTATGATTCATAAATTAAAGTAATAAAAAGCAGGACAACATCTGTTCCGTGCTAAGTGAATAGGAGGGAGTTTGGACATTCAAGAAGTTGTTATGCAGACGTTTCATTCTACATGGGAACATATGAAGAATGTTTACAGTAAAAATAACTTCTGATGCCTACTTGTATTTCTTTTTAAATGTATACATATGCGTTAAGATTTTAGTACACGAACACTTTACCTTTTATTTTCAAAATTTAATTTTGAAACCAGACTAGAATAAAAGGATAAAATCATGAAAAAAAGACATAGGTGTATGATTTTATTTTTTAAAATTCTTTCGTGTAGTCTGCTTAATGAAATACCATCCTTGTGTTTCTATATTATTTCCCTGATTAAAATTCCAAGGTTCCTCTGTGCAATTCAGATAATTCATGTGAGAAATACGCACCAACCTCGCACTGTTTTATAAAGCTTCCCAACCTTATATTCATTGCAATGTTAACCGCTAATTATAACTACTAATAAAATCCCATGGTACACTGATTTATAAGTAGGGATTGCTTAATTCCAGATCAAAGCCAAACCTTTTTATTCATATCTTGTGAGATGAAGGTTGTAATTGAGTTCATATATGGGCTGTTAAGTAACTTGCATATTTACCTCATGTTTAAAACTGCTTCCTGAGCTGGTGTGCTAGCTCTTTTATCCAGAGGTATAGAGTTCAAACAGTAACACTACTGAAGGAGAGCCATAAAGAGGGGTAGATTGGGAATCCCTGCATCCTGATTACCCAAGATAAGAAGGTAGTTGGGAGTGGAAGCAAAGGTGGTGAGAGCTAAATTAGCTGTCTTTGAGATAAAAAGTTAATTTCCTTAAGAGAAGAGCCTATCTAAGCAGTCATCCTTTTTATAACTAAATGCTCACAGTTAAGACAGCAGCCAACTTTTAGGTTTCTGGAGATAATCATTCATGGGTCTGGTGGTTGCCTCTACAGATGATGGCAGGCAGTGGTATATACAAACACCTCCAGAGATAAACATCTGCAGAAGAATGCAGGCTCTCTGCAAAACAGTGAATACTGAAATGAAAGAAAAAGAAAGGAAATAAAAAAGAATGAAAGGGAAAAAAAGAAGAAAAAAAAAAAAAGGAAAAAGAAATAATATATGCATGAAACCACTTTTACCATGAAGATAAAAATATGCAGGATTTTCTTACAGAGCTTCAGAATGATTATAGCTGATCAGAGCACTAGCTCAGAGAAATGCCAATTACTTACTTCCCAGATTGCTTGGCATAAGTGATCAAGTAAATGCACAGCTGATGGATTTACACAGAAACGTTTTGCACACACACTGCAAAATTCGGTCCCTGCATATTGAAACCTATTTGTAAATATTTTGCTCTGATTTAAACAATGCATTTGTGTTTGGGAGCAGCTGGTGTTGTACTGTTACACTGATTTCTATGTTGAGAAAGAAAACAATTTATGATTGATGTTAGCAGCAATTAACTGTGCAGCTTTGTGTGAGTTTAAAAAGCCTTTTATATTACGGTATGTCTTCATACACAGTATAAGAGGAAAAGACAAGGAGACAAGACAAGAACTTTTCTCTGGACATTGTGTTTTCTCTCTCGTCTAAAATGTCTTCATATGAATGGGGCAGGAACGTGAAGGTGAAGAAATCCCAAGAACAACACAAGATAGGTTTCAGACTCCTTTGCATCCTTCATCTGTGGCCAGCAGGGACAGGGAGGTGATTGTCCCTCTCTGCTCTGCCCTTATGAGGCCCCATCTGGAGTACTGCATCCAGGTCTGGAGCCCCCAGTACAAGAAAGACAGGGAACTGTTCAACAGGATCCAGAGGAGGGCCATGAAAATGATCACAGGTCTGGAGCACCTCTGCTATGAAGACAGGAAGATGGAGCTGGGCTTGTTCATCCTGGTGAAGAGAAGGCTGTAAGGAGACCTCACTGCAGCCTTCTAGTATTTAAAAGGGAAGGAGGGGAATCAACATTTTACTCAGATAGGTAGAGATAGGACAAGGGGGAATGTTTTTAAGCTCAAGGAAGGAAGGTTTAGATTGGATGTCAGGGGGAAGTTCTTTACAAATAAAGTGGCAAAGTGCTGGAACAGGCTGCCCGAAGAGGTTGTGGATGCTCTGTCCCT
>JAPSGF010000034.1:1574544-1690857 GCA_035772895.1 Perdix hodgsoniae
TTATTTTTTATTTTTTATTTTTTATTTTTTATTTTTTATTTTTTATTTTTTATTTTTTATTTTTTATTTTTTATTTTTATATTCAATTCAAATTCTATCACAGTTTAAGAAAACTTTATAAAATCAAAAGGCTCAAATTTTGCTCAAAATAGATTTCATCCTGAATGAGAGAAACCACAGAAATCCTCTAGGTCCTCCATTATTTTTAATACATTCTACCTAAAGCACTCAGATAACACTGTTCTGAATAATGCTATAAAAATGGAATACGAAAAGTGGATATAAATGAAAGGACAGGGACTTTTTACAAGGAGCACCGCTACCTTGAAGTTTTTGTTACTATAAAATATAGTTAAGACTTGGGAGATTTTTTGTAACAATCTGAAAATGGTTGAGGGGAAAAAACCACAACAAACAAACAAACAAACAAACAAAACATATTGAAGATCTGCCTGAAGATTTTTGATTCATTCTGAGCTGAAAGAAATTGCCAATATCTCAATTTATTATGGAAGTGAAATTTGATGAAGTGAAAAGTGGTTACTCACACTGGAGATCAGGAGGAACAGAGAAGAGAATAACAAATATAATACCTTTCCTGAAGTCCTCTTTAAAAACAAACCAAAAATTAACAGTAAAATCAGTGGAATTTGTGTGGCTAATTCTCATGTTTATTTGGAAAACCTTAATTAGTGGCTATAAAGAAAATAATTTTCTGAAGTGGGAGAATACCAGTTTTTCAGTATTAAGGGAAAAATATTTTTTCTATGACTATTTACTACTCTTATATTAGAATTCCTGTTTACTGAGAATGTTTCCCTTCAGCTGTTGATAATGAATGGGGACAGATTGTGTGCATCTTGCAAAATTGCCAGCAAATTGCTGTGGGTTCACTTTCAAAGAAACCCTCAAGCCATCAGGTAAGGAGAAAAAATGCTTCAGCTGTCACCTGAGCCAGAGAAATACAGTGATGGACAGAGGTTTTGAATGGTAGAAGCCATATGGCATGACACAAAGAAAATTATTATTTGCCTTTCCAGTAGCAACCACTTGCACCTCTTTCCAGGGCTCCCAGTGCACAGTCCTTTCAATATCCCAAACACATTGATGTACTGAGTGCAGAAAAAAGCAGATATTATTGGTACACATTAATCACAGGCAAAATATCCAGAAAGTCCACTGTGCACAGCCTCTTCTTACTTTCTTTTCCTCGGTGTTTACGTTTTGTGTTTATGCAGACCAGGTAATGAGGATGATTTCTCTCTCTCCTAATTTTGATCATGTGGAAACTAGACTTCTAATTTCATGCCATGTAGTCAAAGGAGACCAGCATGACCAGGGTTCAGTTTGTCCCAGCTGTCTTTGGATGGGACAAATATTCCTTTGTAGGTATCAGTCTCTGTTCATTAATTATAGAGGGAGACTAGATGAGTAATTTAGACTAGACATATCACTTGTAGGTGGGAAAGCTAAATGAGATGGATTAAACACTGGCTTCAGTGATCAAAATTCAGCTCTGTATGTGAGCTTCCTTGGAGTGATGAGTTCCAGGAGTCTTTGTGCTAGCCAAGAGAGTGCATGTTATAGATATTCAGCCACTTTGAGTACCAATCGACAATAATAAAGAAGATAGCTAACATAAAACATTCTTACAGCTTATAAATTAACAACAGTAGAGAAGTTTAGATAAAGTTGAACAAGGAGAAAGATTTTCATACACTACTGGAATACTCTCCAGTGTTCTAAAACTGCAAAATTGTAATTATGATCACAAGGGTCTTGTTTTAGTTCATCGTCTGGAACTACAGATCTGCTATGTTAGAATTCTTCTCAATGAAGAGAAGAATTAAGATTGTTCCCATCAAAAGTACATTTATGAGCTTTTTTTTTCCCTGGAGAAAAGCATGTGTGTTGGCAAAGAAGTCTATTTTCCAACGAGAAGAGACAAAATAAAATTTTTTATTCATTTCTTAACAAAATTTCATGAGGAAGTCGAGATATTTTTTAAAACCTTGATTCAGGAATGATCTTTCTGTACTTCAGAGAATCTATTTGGAGTGTCAAAAATGAGTTTTGGATTATTATTTCAGAACATCTGATGATTTTGGGTGCAAATACATTACTTAACATTTTCAAATTTAAACATATAGAATATTTCTTCGATGAGAAATAAATGCACTTTGACTACTTGTTCCAGTTCAAAATTCAGAAAGTAATTGCAAAATGTCAAACAACTTCCTGTGTGGGGGAGACTCCATTTTGAGAACAGAGGGTTTGGAGTCCCTAATAAAGATGAAAGCCCCATTATATGACTTGCTACAATAGGAGAAGATAGTCATCACCCAGGCACGTATAATATCTGGCCCATCATTTAGATGTGGGATGCAGAGGGCTACCTGGCTTTCCAAGGTCACACATGAAACATGTGGCAGAGGGAGGATTTGTGCTCATATCCGTTGAGCAGCACTCCATTGCTTCCAGTAAAAGGTCCCTGTAGGGTTATGTGTACAATTTGGACTTAAATACTGTTATTATATTTAAGTTGTTGTGTTTGATTGCACAACCTTAAGCGGTTACTTGTTTTCTAAGACAGACCAGCTCCTTGGGCTGCTGTGAACAGGAACTCCCAAATTCATGGTGAAATGCAAGATACTGAATGAGGTCATTTTTAGATGCTTTTCACCACCTGATTGCAGTCTTCAGAGAGACAAGCTTTCAGAAACCTCAGCTTCATTTCTGGTCATTGCCTGCTTTAGGAACAGTTTCTTGCTGATAAATCAGATGCTGTCACAGGTCATCAGAAGGCTGTTTACCACTTGTGTGTATGTATATATCCATAAATTTAGATATATATGTTTGCAAATGATAAATATAGTTAGGGTTAAGGTTATATATTTAGAGTTATATATATAGATATATACAGTTAGCAAACATATTTTCAAGTTCTATAATAGTCTAGGAAAGACGGCTGGCTGGATTTTTCCCATAAAAAAACAGTGGTGCTTGGCAGTGCTGGGTGTGGGAAACCACATCTTAACTTGAAATCCAAAATACTGACCTGACACCAATAGGATGTAGCTTGTACTTGGTTTCTGGCTTCTTTCACAAGCAGATTTTAACTCTGTCCCTTCTGACATCATGCTGGAATATAACCTGGCTTGCTAACACAAGGTCAGGTTTTGCCTTCCTGAGTCACATCAGCTTCAGCTGAGCAAAGCCCTTAAACTTAAACACATGCTGGAAATTCAAGCACATGTCTAAAGCTAACCACATGATTGTGTGGGTCTTCAAATAGGCCACAGAAAATGTCTTTGCTTTTATTTCTTTCTCTTCCTTTCTGTTTTTTAATAGCTCACCAACAGGGAGGTGTGCTTTACCTCCACTTGCTGAGGTGAAATTTTGAGTGGATATACTATATGAACATGGTAAAGGTATAAAATAATCATGCATAAATAAATGAGAAGTAGATTTATTGTAGTTCCTAATATTGCAAAAGCAACAAGATTTGGGCATTTGAAGATCCTAAAGGATCCTGAAAATATCTCAGAAGTCCAAGTTGTGGCTGTACTGTAGTCCACATCCAGACAAACCACTGAAATCTGACTGAGGTGGATTTCTTCTACTTGAATTGTATTTCTGACTGTACTTCAAGTTGCTGCAGGAATCAGTTTGCTGATCTAACAGCTAAGAAGGATTTAAATATTTCTTTCCTTGCATCCTATTCAAATGTATGGCTTCTTGCAACTTTGGGAGGCTTATTGCTTTGAGAAGCTCAGGTATGATATAAAACAACGTCAGATTTTAAAACATTTCTCTAATGTATTTCATATTTTCAAGCCACTGTCCAAACATCAGCAATCTAATCCACACCATCTTCTTCTTAAGTGCAAATCCACTATTAACAAGACCCTATGATTTTAACACAATGAAATATTGCATAAATATATTAGGAAACAATTACTTGCAAAACTATATCTCTCTTCTAGGAAGTCAGTAGGGTGCAGAAGGTATATGAGTTGCAGGCCAAGAGCTGACGAATAGGACAATGAAATGATGAGACAAGGCCACCCCAAATTTCTGCAGCTGGGCTCGGAGCTCACGCAGCTCCCAGGATAAGTCCAGTTGTAGCCAGAAGGCTGTACACCTTCCCTTGTGACAATCACTCCCTTGATGCTATGTAATGCATTTCTTCCATGTAAAATATTTGAACGTGATATTCTCTGTGGACCTGAGCTTGCAGCTGCTCCGTTCATGGGAATATACCGGAATTAAAGACGAAAACGAACGCTTTGTGTTAAAAACACACTTGGTTTCTCTTGCACTGTTTTATTTAATATTGAAGTCAAAGCATTTTCTGTAGTTGTCCACACACACACGCGCGCGCTGCAGTTCTGTGAAGGTTTTGCAAGGATTAGAAGAGAAATTATGGGCTATGGTGGGGCACTTTGCGAACTCTAAGACAAACAGGCAGGGGAAAGCACATTAGGACTGTGGGGTAAGAATGGAGCCAGGGGAATTTTGCTTAAATGGCTAGCAACTGAATTAGCATATTTGGATTTAAGCCCTGAAGGGACTGTAGAGGATCGTTCTACTCAGATCATTCCACTCTGGTGAAAGCATATTATGTATTTTCAAAATGGCTAAATTGAGCATCTACAGTAAATGCCATGACTGTGCATTACCTCAGCTTTGGAGATGAGTAACGGTAACAATATTCATATTTTATGTCAGCTGAAAGCTCTTTGCTTCTGGACTACAAAGCAATGTGCATTGGGCAAAGGACATTACGCATCCATAATCACAGAAGTGTAACCGAAGTGGTGTTACACAGTTTGTATAGAGCTTTATGAAATATCCAGCAATAAGTTTGGCTGCAATATTTAGAGGAAGAATTTAAAAATATGTATTTCATGTAAAACCTTAGCATCACAGATTTTAATATATTTTAGCACCACTAAACTGAGCAACATTCTGTCTGTTGACCTCCCAGGGTCCAGAACTTCACTGTCATATAAACAAGGGGCCTGTTTGCCTCTGGAGGGCAGCTTGCAGTGCTGGCTGTGCAGTTCCAGAATCCCTTGACCTGGGTTAGGCTGTCTCAGGCTAACCCTGATTAATATCATTTTATGGCAGAGAAGGA
This sequence comes from Perdix hodgsoniae, assembly GCA_035772895.1. Classification (NCBI taxonomy): domain Eukaryota; kingdom Metazoa; phylum Chordata; class Aves; order Galliformes; family Phasianidae; genus Perdix; species Perdix hodgsoniae. Next base: position 1,579,685 of record JAPSGF010000034.1, read on the forward strand.
GCACAGTTGCACAGAGCTGTGATGTCTCTTTTTTCAGAGTTCCTTTTCATGTTTGTAGGAATCAAGGCAGCATTAGGAATGACCCAGCCACTAAACAACAATTGCATGTCATTCTGGTTTTGATTTTATAGCACACCAAACTAATTTCTTCTGACAAAACTCATGCAGGATCTTTTCTTAGAATATCTTCTAATTCACCACAGATGGAAGTTGCTGTGTATCTGCAAAGGAAGGCTGCTCATTACTTGCTAAATATATTTTATCATATCTGTTTTGCATGTGTTGCATATAAATTATATGCATGCATGTGTTCCTTTGATTACAAATACAAATACATACAAGAGGCATACAATATGCATGTATAGTGATATTTTACCTTTGCTTGTGTCTATAAAAGTGTACTTTTGAGAAAAGCAGTTCAAGCAAGGATGACTGAAAGATTTAGCAGAACCCTGACATTATTAATCAATGTGATTAGTAAAATAAAACAATGTAGACTAAATTTAACTTTGCAAAATGTGCATGAGAAATCTTTTCTTAAAGTATACTAGAGAACGCAAAAGGTTAATTAGAACCAAATGTGGCTTAGATTGGCACCCTAATGTTCTCTGATCAGTGTGACGATTAGCCTCAGATATTTTGAACAACAGTTACTGAAGAGATATTACATTACTTTCCATGTCTAAAGGGGCTTAGTAACAATAAATATTCTCTTCAAGATGCTATTATTTTCAGTGCAGCATAGGAAGGCTTGACTGGACAACAACTGGAGGAGTGTATCTAATTCCTTGTGCACAGAAGTAAAAATTAACACTTTAGCTCTTACCGAGATACATGCACATTTAATTTGGCATATTATTCTGCTCTCTTGTAAAGAAATAACAGGTTATGACTCACAGGAATTAAATCTTATGAATATTCCCATTTCCTGAAGATAACCCTTTTATCAAATATCAGAATGGGGTAAAAACGGTCCTCCACAAAATAAATTATATGAGGACAGCTGTCTTGACACCTCTCAAAAGAAACAATACCAGCTTGTTTGTTAACCTAGCAGAAACCATCCATTGTCAGTGACACCCCCTGAGCACAATGGGGTGGGCTCACATCCCACACATCAGAGATGCTGTCTGGTTGGTACCAGCCTCAATGACAGGATCTTCCTCTGTCAAAATGCTCCTTTTAAAATTGAATTTCTTTGTTTGTAAAAATGAATTTTTTTTTTTCAGGGCTACAGTGAGACATAAGCACCATAAAAATAGCTACACACCAGTCTCTGAGCCACCTGTAGCCTTGATAGTAAATCAAGAAGTGGAGATTTAGCAAGTGGAAGGCTTGGGCAGGGAGGTGGGGCTTTGCAGCTCTTTTAAAAGTAGCCAAGCACATACTTAATTGCATTTCTGCAGGGAATGCATTCCAGCAATGTGGGCTTGCTACCAAGAAAAGTCTATCAGCACAGAGCTGGCCTGTGGTTGGGGCGCTGGGCTGTGACTCAGGATGTCTGGGTGCTGGTCACAGCTCAGCCGCAGCTTCCTCTGACTTAGTGCCAACTAGTTAATCTCTCATAGGTAAATCCAGCAATAACTCTCCTTTCTAGCAAGGGTGTTGTGAGGAGAAAAAGTCATTTGTGTCTGCAAGATATTCAGTCTACTTAGATATTTGTTCTCGAGAGAGGATTGACACAATATCTATCAAAAAGAAGTCATCTACATAGTTCTTAAAAAAAAAAAAAAAATCCATTTTTTCAGATTATATGCAAATCATAGTAAGTAGACCAGAAAAGTAAATAAGTACATAATGCTTCGTTTAATCTTATACCATTTGTAAGATCAGATTTCTCTAAATCATTATGTTTCTGATTTGCTTGTTGGGCTATATTTCCTACGCTTCATATCTTGGACTTAAAAAATGGACTGATACCCTGTCAGAGAGCTGTTCAGCTCTGTCTAACCAACATACTGGTCTGCATCCATCTTGGGTAAACTGAGGCTGGGTCACAACTTGTGGCATATTGAGTGAGCTTCCCATCAGCTCTGGCCTTGCTTGAAGGGTACATTTCTACAAGAAATGTGTAACACTTGTCTAACACAAATCCACTTTGATATGAGTTATTGGTGCCAAGCAGGAGGAAAAATCACAGTAATGCAAACTCTTTGTTGCATCTTTTCTGAAGGTCTCTGCCAGAAATTTGCACTACTGCAGAAAAGTTGATGGAATCTTCCTTCCACTCCTGGCTGAGTGCTGAGGTACCAAGAGTAAAGGTATGGATTTTAAGGCCAAAGATAAAATGCCTTAAAAACAAAACAGAACAAAATAAATCTACTTTTCTCCCCTTTCCCTTTCTGATTTCAGTTTCAGAAGCAGTGTATGGAGCTCATTCTAGCCTTGCTTAGATCTGTTCTGCTGACATCAGTAAACCCTGACAGCTGAGTGTGACAGAGCTGAACTTCTCCAGGAGGAAAAAGATCTGGGTTCTGCACATTCAGAGAAAAGTGTGAAATTATTGGTGTACATTTCATTTTCAGACACAGGAATAAAATTTTCCCAAAATGGCATCGCACTCTAATAACTTTAAGAAGCCTGTCTCTGTTTCAGTTCAGTGCTCTACATTCAAAGTGCTCTTTTACAACATACTCCTTAAACCAAACTAGCAGTGAACATGTGTCCCATCCAGCACACCTTCCTGTACTAATTTTCATAATTATGAAGGCAAGTTCTGATCACTACTTCTTGCAGGTCCTAACTCCTAGTAAGTGAGACAAAACAAACAGGCAAACAAATGTTGATTTCATAGCAACTGTTTGAGTAAAGAACATGTTACTCTATCAAAGTTTTGCAAAATCAGCCTTGGAAAAACAGAGTCAACAATTTTGGTGAAATTAACGGAATTTTATCTCTTCCTCTCACAATTATGTAGAGAAACAGATCTCTACTGATACTGCTTCTATTATCCTTGTTTTTCTGATTAGTTTTATATATGACCTTGTAGCCTAGGAGGCCCAGAAGGATTCCAACTCAATTTTATTTTTCTTCAGAAAAACCTTGGAATACAAAAATCTGACTCAAAGGACAAGTTCATGCCTTTCCTGGCACTTGTAGAGGAATTTCTCTGTGTTGAAGAAGGAATGTCAGGGAAGACTTCAAGGTGTTTGTGAGCTTCATCTGTGGAAAAGGAATGTTTGCAGGTCCAAGACGGTCTACCAGGGAAGTTGGCCAAAGAGCAGTGATAAGCAACAGAGAGCACACTGCAAATTCAGATGGTTACTACACATAGTGGAAACACAAGAGATGGAGGAGAAAGGAAGTACAGGTGAGATCTGGATAATGTATGACCAGGGAAACAAATAGCCTGAAAAAATATAGCCTGGACAGATCATAGTCAGGAGAGGATAGGAAGAGGAGAGGAGAGAAGCTCTCCCTTACGGTTTCTTTATTTTAAATGGGAACACTAAACTACCCAGTATGGCATGTTAATTAATTTTCATATTGTTATTTCATTCTGCATTACTGTGCTATTACTCAGGTCTGTGTATAAAAAGCTGTAGAGAAATATGAGTGATTGTGTGTTTGAACTTTCAGACACCTTGTTTGCTTGGTTTTGATTGTTTCTTGCCAGATGGTTAAACATATGTTTAGCAGTTACAGGGGGAGGGGAAGAAAAAAAAAGAAAAAAGAAAAAAAAAAGCATAACACGTGTTTTATGCAGTTAGGAGCCTAAAGGGTACAGGCAAAATTTATTTGTTTCCAACATAAAAACAGTGATAAAAGGGCTGAGAAGACATAGATTTCCCTCCCTGTTCCTCATTGGAGATACTGGATCCGCAGACCTGGAAAGGAATTAACTTACTTATCTTTTCCAATCTAAAGTTTAACTGAGCAGTCTGGAGTACTTGCATAAGATAACCCTGTCATCACAGAAGAAGGAAAGTTGTCTCTAAGGAGTTTGTTTGCCTGCCCTGTCTGAAATACCCAGCCATCCGTGTAGGAAAAAACAATCCTTGAGCTCTGAATTTCTCTTCTGCAACTACTGATGGAGCCTAAGCCATTAAGTTGAGGTGGACACCCACATTTACATAACTACACTTACGTGAAATCAAAACAATCTCACCTCATTTTATACCACCATCTAAGATGATCACTAGGTATTGCACAATTAACACAGAGAGAAGCAGAATCATTCCCTTATCAGGATGAGACAACAGAATAGTCTCTGCTACTTGTGTTTTCTTTCCTAATATGTTTTTTTCTGTATTTTCCACCTATTTACATTCATTTCCAGCTAGAAATGATGGCCTAGATTAATCCCACCTCATTACAGACACTTAAGCAAGGCATCTAAATTAGGAGCCAGGTTGCCCCTGTTTCCTGTGTAGATGATCAAAAGAAAGGCACAGACTTGCTCATAGGGGCTGCTGAGAGGTGCCAGGCTACAGTGGGGATCCTACAATGAGCATCTTTGTAGCCTGGGTACTGAAGGTAATTGTTTGAGGTTAAAAAAGAAAATCTGAGCTCAAGTGACAGCTGATTGTAATGATGAGATTTCATCTTCCTCTAAAGGGCCACTCTAATGTCAGCAGTGAAATAAAGCTTTTAATCTTTGAAAGTTTTAGCTTTTTCCTCTAAATTCTGTCTATAAATAGTAGGGTAATTTTTTTCTAAAGGAAGAGTTGGTAGTTCATGCTATTCTATGACTGTTTAAGGTAATCATCCTGGGTTTTTTTTTTGCCCTACAGTGTCTAATAGGGCAGTTTGGAAGTGTAAAGAAATGTAAACTAATGAAACAAGAAAAAAAATCAGTAAGACCACCAAACACAGCTTGTCCCTCCTCTAGTTCAAAATGCAGACTTCCATATTAAAAATGTACAAGGAACAGCAGCAAGAGTGCTATTGGCTATTTCTTCACTGGGAGAGTTCAAAGAAGGGTGAGGATGCAGGAGGATGATGGACATGCGGGTGAGCCAGTCTTCCAGGGAAACCACCAGGAGTTAAAGTGCACTTTAAGGCGGGCTGCTGCAAAGGAAATAGGTGCCTGGTGTTTGCTAACCCAAACGAAACCTTTCCCTTTTGGTGAGGAGATAAAAGTCAGAGTTTCATACCAACACTCAGCTATCAGGAATGTGCCTTTCACGGCTGATAAGTGATGGTTTCTACTTGCAGCAGACTGCAGGAGAGCTCGCCTTGCCCTCTTTCAACTGCTGCTGTTTGAATCTGTAATAAAGCGCTTGCAAGCTGCTCCACAAAACTGCATCGAGGTGAGAATTATGGAAAAAGCTGAACAGGGTTCAAAAAAACAGCTTTGCCAAGCAACCAATACAACAAATACAATGCATTTTGAGGGGGGTAGCTGGGGAAGGGGAAAAAAAAAGGGCTTTCAAAACCTATCAAATGAAGCTTGCTTGATAATCACTGCAGGTGGTGAAGCTGATTTTAAGTGTGAAAAAAATTAACTTTTTATTGCACGCAAATGCTTTCATAAAGTGGTCATTTGTGCGTGTGTGTGTGTGCACCCGCAGCACATGTAGCAAACAGAAATCTATTGAGTTCCACCAGACCAGACGTCTGCATTCTGGAGGGCTCATTGCAGCCAATAAATTTGACTAAAACTTTTTTTTTTATTTTATTTTATGAATTCTGCTATAAAAGCTAATCCTCCTTTCTAGACTTAGCATAATTACAAGACACTATTCTGAGTGCCAAAAATGTCAACTCTAGGTTGCAAACATGGACATGTTTAAGCAGAACCATATGTCAGAACTCAAGGCAAGGCCTGAAGAAAGTGAATCAGTTTACCTTTTTCTGAAGAGTCGATTTATAATGCAACCTAAGCTCTACGAAATAATAATACAGACAGTGATAAATTACATGGCTCAATTATTTATTAATAAGCTTCACTGGAAAGAAAGATTTTATCAGTGCTCAAAATTCACTAAGTTACAAGATCACAGATGTTCAGGGTTCTGGAGCCAGAAACTTAATATTAATGAACTCTCATTAATACCTAATCAACTTGTGATATTTTGATCCTATGAGAAAATTGATGGCCAGTAAAAATAAACTCAAGAGCTCTTCCCATCTAAAAAAAATACTTATAAATCCAGGAATGCGCACAGTAACCGAGATGCAGTAACTAAGGTTAAACAGCTGAAGGGTAAATTTTAACTTTTTTTTTTTTTTTTTTTTTTTTTTTTTTAATACAGGATGGATTTATTCTGTCACCTAGGCAATTTCAGAGTCTTACTGGGTAGGATTTATATAGGCATTCAGACTTAGCAGATGTATTCGCATGCAGAACATTAACTATGCAAAAACTACTTTCCAGGATATTCTGGATTAGGGTCTTAAAAACAGACCTCTCTGGAAATGAAGTCCTTCAAAAAAAATATCCCTGTTCATCTCTGAACGTGATTCTGCTGCACTGAAAGTGTGAAATCTACTTAAACACATATGGCATCTGAAATGATATCATATGCACTTCTGTGTAAGAAGAATGTGCTGGGTTTTAACCCTGCAGTGATGACAAAATGGGGATTGCAAGAGTATTTTGGACTGTAACTAGGAACACAGAAATTGTCACAGTAGATCTGAGCAGTGATCCATCTGGCAGAATAGTTTTTCTCCAAAGGTCGCCCAAATCAGGTGCCTCAGGCAAATTCACCAATGCATAGAATCAACAACTAGGAAAATAAATCTTGCTTTGAAAAAAAGTTATCTTTTAATCAAATATATGTAATTGATGGGTTTGTTTTTTATGAAATTCTGAGTCTTATGAAGTAAAGGTGCAGATTATCACTACGCTTTCTGTTATCTAATAGGATTTTAAAAAAAATCCGTGTTTTTCTTAGGACCCTGTGGGAGTCTACAAAGCACTTGCACATGATACAAGCAAAACAGAGTCCTTTATTCACTTTCATGTGAGTTATCCATTAGCTTCCTTGGACATCCTTATCTTTGTATGGGTAAATAGAAGTATTGGCAGCACTATATATTATATTCTTATCATACATCGTTCATTTCTGCTTTGTGGACTTCTTCCTTTCTTTTTTTCTTTTTTCTTTTTCTTCTTTTTTTTTTTTTTCCCCAGTTAATAATTTCTACACCAATCTCTACATAAGTTACACTCATGGTCTTTTTTTTCCCCCATTTTTTGGGGAAATTCCCTCTGGGAGATAGCCAAAGAGAAGAGAATAGCCTCACTCTGCCCTTTTGGGAAGTTGGTCTATAAAAAATGCCAATAATTTTCGTGAATGTTATGATAACCTATATAAATTTCAAGTTCTCATGGATAAGGATAGAGACAAAGGATTTTCTCAGGATACTGACCTTGGAATATTTTATCAAATTGAGACACTAATTTTCTAGATTCCTTTAATAACTAAAGAGAAAACTTGTCCTGCAAAACCACAGAAAGGGAAGTTGATGATCTGTAAAAGTTAGAGAGAGGGAGATACAGGTTTTTAGGTTTTAGGCTGATTCTTGCATGAATCTGAATCATTGGGCTAAATCAAATTATTGAAATGAAGAGCTGACAGTTTGTACAGAGGTCCACACAGAAGTCTACTGTCATGACATTCATAGAATGCCATTTCATCTCTAAAATCAAAAGCAAATGTGATAAATAATACGTAAGTCACCATGGTGGAGGAAAAAATCAACTTCATAAACTTTATTCTGGCTTTGTACGATCAGACTATTTTCCACTATTACAGAGGGACCTGCTGACTTATGGTGATGACAGAAATTTTTCTCAGTTCTTCCCGCATGCATTCTATATACAAACGTAGAGTTTCCCTTCCACTGGAGAGATCTGCCTCAGAATATGGCACTTCCTTGATCTATTGTAGTGAAGCTCCATCTGGGTGCAACAGATGTTGAGCACTTGGTGCTTTTGCAAACATAAGAGAGATGTTGGCCATACTCTAGGCCACAACCAAAATGGAAATTCACCTACCTGGCTAAAAAGGACTGAGTAAACTGTGTTACTAGGTTTTTAACATTGATGGATGTCATATAGGCACGTCTTTAGTGTAGTGGTATGTCAACAGTAAAGGCCTTGGAAATAAGTCAGATCCAACACAAGGTGACATATAATATGAATAATATTGAATATGAATAAAACATATAATATGAATATAATATGAAATAATGAGGGGCCTCATGATTTCCTTTTGTATTTAAATGTACCAAGTGAGTAAGACTGTGATTCAGCCAAATGGTTGTTTGATGCAATGGAACCTCTGACTGTTTATCAGTTGAGCTCCTAGTATTTATGTCAGTATAGCTGGTAGAGCTTCACATCTCTTTCCCCACACCCTCTGGAGTGTCTCCAATGAATGTGAGTGATTCTGATGTTATTCAACAGTGCAGCAGCTTGTCAGTGCTTTTGTTTCTGAACAGTATGAGAGAAGTGCCAAATGATGCTATTGTAAAATGTAAGAGTGCTTCAGCATGTTGGGGAACACAGAGTGACTGTCGATGTGACATTGATTAATGACTGCAAAGTGTCAAAATGAGATACTGCACATTCTGTATTTGCATAAATCCAACCAAAAATCATGCCCTATCAGGTAATACCAATTTCCAACCAACTGCAAACAAGGGCATCATAGCTTTGGTGTGTGGTGACTGGATAACTAATTCTGTCATGGTTATTACTAAAATAAAAACAAAACAAAACTAACCAACCAACAAGTAACAACAACAACTAAAAGCATTAATAAAATTTAAAAATTAACAAAGTAGAGAAAGAAAAGCCAAAGTAGTCTACTGGTACGGTGACAGAAACAAGAATCACATTTCATGTGATACACTTCTAACTTGTGTTTAAGTGAACTAGATGCTTCTTCTATCTGTGTCAAAATTTTCCAAATTATAGTACTAATAATGTACTTATTCATGCATTAGCTAATGTTTTCAAGGTTCTTGAAAGAGAGCATGTCTCTTTATATGTAGGTTACTCCAGAAGTAATGCATCCTAATCATTTCCATGGAAACTACATCAGATACAAAAAACACAATAATGCTATTTGATAGAGCAAGTTCTCAGCTACAAAATATTATTTTTCAACATAGTCACCACCACTAGTTATGCATTTCACCAGTGATGAACAAGAGCCTGCATGCTGTATTCATAGTAATCAGCACTGGAGGAGGTGACCCGCTGTTTCACAGCTGTTATGTCAGCATTGTTTCTGGGAAAATGCAATTGCTAATGCAGTCCATCTTTCTTCAGTACAAACAGATGTAAGTCAGAAGGTGCCAAATTTGTACTATGTGATAGAAGTGGTAGGATAGTCCAGCCAAGAGTGGCTATGTGCACTGTGGCCTTCAAATTGGTATGGGGCCTGGAGTCATCGTGTTGAAAGAGAAAGGTTGTACTCTTCTGTGACCTCACTCTGGAAGTTTGAGTCTTCAGCTTAGTCAGTGTAATGATGCAGAAGTCAGTGTTGATGGTTCATCTGGAGTCCGGGAAATCCGTAAGAATCACCCCTTTCCTATCCCAAAAGACAGTGCACATAATTTTACCAGTAGTTGGCTGTGTTTTGAACTTCTCCTTCTATGGAGAATTTACATGTTGCCACTCTATGCATTGCCATTTTGACTCCAGCTCATAGTGGTAATATCACATCTCATTACTGTTAATGATGCAATAAAAGAAACTGCCACCTTCAGCCTCATTCAGTAGGTCCTGACAAACTTGCATGTGTTGTTCTGTCTGTTCCTGTGTGAGCATTCATAGGACCCACCTGTTAAAAATGTTGTTATATTCCAACGTTGCCACCACTGTTTCCAGTGCATTGAAACTGATTTTCAGCTCCATACACAGTCCCTTCTTCTTAATCTGCCAATCTGTGCAGATAAACTGATCAAGACGCTTTACATTTTGTGGTGTGACAGTAATGCATGGCCATCCACAACATGGCTTGTCCTTGACATTGTCACTACTGCCAAAACATGAATACAATGATAATTTTAAAGCACAAGAAGTAGAAAATTAGGAGTTGTAAAACACTATTTTAAATGATGTATGTAAAAAGTTTTTCAAATTTATGCAAAATAACAAGTATTTCTGAAAAAGTCTGTAATTTACATACTTGACTTTCAAATTGGTATCCCTGGAATGAAATAAAAATGTCAAAGTAATAAATTTTTACTTTCTTCCACTGAATATTTTATTGAAATCAGTGAGTACTCATGGTTTATATGGACATTGTGCAATTTCTGTGCCCAGCAACAATCACAGAGACAAATGCTGCTACCATTACTCTTACTTTTAACTCCAACTTATACCAAAGGTTTTCTATGCTACATTCTGGGTGTATAGTCATACTGTATTCCAAAAATGTGAAAAAGAAGAATAACATATGAATTTCCATATAAAATATAAAAGTGTTTGACCAATTACAATATGTTGAAGTGGTACATATTTATAAGAATCACATGTCAAAAGCACAAGGTTTACAGTGAAACATTCTACACACAGTGGTGGAAGCTCTTTAGATGATGCTTGAAGATGCAGCCATTTATATCTGCTCTAAAAAATAACTGGCAGTTACTCTGCAGAGATTGTAGAGTCCTGCAGGTCCATAAAAGCTGGAATATCTATTAGATACTTGAATATCTATTAGATACTTATCATTAACATCATTAGCTTTACATCGCTTTAGTTACCAATCTAGTTTTCTTTTACTGATTTAGTCCCACTTTTCATCTACCTAACTCAAAAGTTAAAATAAAATGATTGTGAATTTTCCTACAGATTTATAAGCAAATGAGGACATCTCAGTTCAAACATGATATAGTTTGCAATCATGTTTCTGGCCATAAAAAATAAGTATATAAAGCAAACATCTTCCAATGATCAGGGAAATATAAACACCTAATTACTGTCCAAGCTAAGCATATTCACTTTTTGTCCAACTTGTGTAGTTGTTTAAACATGTTATTCAGAACAATAAAAAGTTTTATAAATAAATGCTTAGAACAGTAAAACTTAGTGCATCCCACAGCCTATCCCTGGATTCAGTAAGAGGATGATTTGGATGATGAGAATAATAGAAAGATGAATAATGAGATGGGAAACAAAAAATATTTGGCTTGACTTAATTTAGAAAAAAAAAGAATACTTCCAATAAAGATTTTGACAATAAAATTTCAATTAAACAATAATACATTTTCAAAAGACATTTTTAGAACATAGGAAAAAATAATAACAATTTTGCAGACCAACTTTGCAGACTAAAGGGAGGTCTTTTGAAGAATAGCTTGCTCATCAGTGTGAGCTGAGAAGAAACTGGATCATACGTGTACCAAACCTTTGTTAGGTTGGACTTTAACAACCTAGATTAAATTACAAATGTAAAAGAATGCTGGAATTAGTAAAATAAAGAACACTTCCTTCTTGTTATGTGAACTTAATGCAGACCAATCTCTGACAAAACATGTCTAGTATCAGCTGGTTGTGAGGAACATGACATGAGGTCTGGTTGAGTAAGCTAAAAGCATTCAGTTACCAACATTACTTTTGCTGGTGATGCCCAGGGAGAGTTCAGGGACCGCCATGGGTTGACAATCAAAGATAATTCAGGTTAATGGTTAAACTTGATGATCCTGAAAGTCTTTTCCAACCTAAATGATTCTATTCTATATAAGAAGCAAGACAGATAGGGAAAGATAAAGAAATGAGGTCTTGAAACACTTCTGGGGAAGAAAGAAAAACAGCTAGGGTTGTTTCTCTCTCCTTCAGTTCTGTAAGGCATTCTGTAGTAAATACCATGTGCAAATTGGAATTATATGACTCCAAGGATTCACGCTGTACAGCCTACTGCTTTCAATGAGTACTGCTTTGTTAAGAAGTGTGTTGACCATGGAACAACATAGAGAAGTAGCAATAAAGAGTTTTAAAAACTTTCTTGATGGAAATGATTTGGACTTTAATAGATCACCTTTGCACCTGAGTTTAAAAGCATGGAAGATCCTATGCCTATACAAAGTAGCTTGAGTTTTGCTTTCTATAGGGAAAATGTTAGAGCTGTTCTTTAAATGAAGGACGACATTCACATATGTGCTGTGTCTGAAAACTGCATTTCTATAACAGCATCTGAGGCAGATGGGAATTTAGGTCCAGCACAGAGAACCTCTACTGCAGGCAGCTACACAAGTATGGAAGCAGAGCCACAGAAGCTATTTAGCTCTGCTGTCAGTGGCCAGCACCACCCTCAGTAATAAAATGATTTCTTAAAAATATATCTGGCTTCACTGAGTTTGAAAGACCACAAAATATTACAAAATTATAAAGAAAAACATAAACTTTAAACCCTCTGAAAAATAATTTACTTTTTCTGCCAAATCTCCACTAAGGCACAAGCTGCAAACTGATGGACTGACAGATTTATCCCCACAATTCATTTCTGCTCCATAGCTTAAGAAGAATTAGTATTTTTTAGCCAATCAGAGAACCTATAATAATTGTTCCAGTTTCAGACCTGGTTTAGCTTTCATTTTTCTTAAAAAGCAGCCTTTACAATAACATCTTCTAAAGTCACTTCCATTCAACAAGTATTTCTTGGCAAACAGGAGCCTTGTTTCTTTGTTATTGTTGTTTTCTTTGATGAGTATTTAAAATGTGATTTTGAATTCCAAACAGGTGTTTAACCATGAACTTCTGCTTTCAATTTAAAGTGGGTTTCAGATTGTAGATGCTGTTATTCACAATCTATACTAAAAAGATATGGTAAATTTATTTTAAATTATCGCCACAAAAATAAATAAATAAATAAATAAATAAATAAATAAATAAATAAATAAATAAATAAATGATTTGAAAGGACTAGCTCCTTATGTCAGCTGAAATGCATTTGAATTGCATTGGCTACTCACACAGTGCTCACCATCTGCACAAAATATCTGTCTTCTGGGGGACTCTACGGCTCATGGCAAAGCCTTGTTGGTTTGGTAACCTCTGTTAGTCATTAGGTGTAGCTAAAATTAATGATGAATGTCATCTGTTCCTCTGCCAGCTAAGACCTACATATTAACACGGAAAGAAAATAAATGTTTTCTTTCCCTATACATACTTCAAAACTTGAACATTTTCGCCCAATAGGGACAATGAAACTGAGAAAAACTACAAATATTTAAAACAAGTTCAAACAATATAATTTTCTGGTCACAAATTTTGTGAATCTCTCTATCCTGATGTTTCAGTCAGCATCTGATTATGCCAAAAATGTTACTCGATTTTCTTGATGCATAGATAAGCTTTCCTTCCCTGGCTCACACAGTTGCAGTCCATTTCATTCCAGAAGATTTCCCTGAAATACACAAAATTTTTCCAATTGTAGACAAGGGGCAAACATTGCTTATGTTGTTTTGTTTTTAAAAGCATTCATGTACATTATATGATCCAAAAATTTTGGAGGCATTGGAGAAGCCCTTGTGATTTTGGTGGTCTTTGGCTCAGTGCTATGGCTTGCTTGTGGCAACACGTTTGTGCTACTTGGCCTGACCTCAGATGGGAATGGGACTATTAGTAGGGTGGCACCGACTGTGGCGTAAGATGGGGCTAATCTCTTCTATCATGGAGAGATAATGCTTAGAGAGGAAATACATGAGAAGAAAAGACCAGGAGAAATGCAGTGAGAATAAATGCATGTTTATGATAAAACAGAGAAGTGCAAAAGGCAGGAGCAGTAGTGAGAGAGATGGAAAAGATGCAAACTTCCTGACAGAGTAATGGAACAACCTGCTTTTTGCTGTGGTTCTACACTAAGATCAAATGCAGTTAACAGACAGAGAACAGCATTGCTCAGCTGTCTGCTAGATGAGAACTCTTTCCAAATCTCTTCCCATTACAGCACACTGTTATGGAGGAAGGACTGACCTTCAGACAAACTGAAGGCTCTGCTTAGTTTTACCCAGAGAAGTTCTTCAGAGTCAGAACTTTTGATTCTGTAGTATTGATTTAGAAATATCATAAAAATGGGAAGATGGAGATAAGGGCTACATTATTTCAGGTGTTTTCAGTGTGGGTTATAATAGATTGTTATTTATGATTGTTCCAATATCCAAACACACAGTGGTTGTTTGCTACATGAATTTTAAAAAGAATATCATTTTGGAAACAGTCACTCTCATGTGCTTCCACTGCTAGTCAGGAATAAAACATGAACTCATTCAGATGATGCTCCCCCCAGCCTTTATATGACATTTTAGTAACACCCCATGTACATTTTACATTTCTCTTGTTATATGAAACTCTCACACTGCAGATTCTATATACTATATTTGGCAATATAATTACTGTTGCCTTAAGCACTTTTTTTCCCCATAGAATATTTCCTCTTCATTTATATTATTACATTCCAAGAGAGTTTTTGGGAGTCATAGTGAGTTTCCTTGTATTGCCTCCAAAAAAAAGCCTCACTTAGGCTATAGCTTCTGGACTATAACAGTGACAAGCCACAGATGTTCCAAAATTGTGTTTAGGCAACACGTAAATACAGTAATTATTGCTGTTGTTCCTATTGAGCCTCTTGGCTACAGCTAAGGATAAGGTCCTGTTGTGCTATATTCTGCATTCACAAGTAGTAAAAAAGACAAGCATACAGTTCCAGATCTTAGGGACTGCTCCTGGCAGGTGCTGAGCAATCATTCTAGTTAGGTGGAACACTAGGAACCATCTTATATAGCAATGGCAAGGACTCACGCCACATACAGCAATTTAGGGTTATCCAGATTTTCCCTTTCCCAATGGTATATGTTTATGTACATCTAGCAGTGTGTGTACGTACTTCTAACAAGTACTACTCTGTGAGAAAAACTGTTATTTATTAAAGTTATTCTTTAATGTATTATTAGCTGATATACATGTATATGCCCAGAACAAAAATTCTGGAAAATTGCAGAGCCCTCCAAGAGGAGGTGATATTTTTCAAGTTGGGGTGTGGCTTGAAAACCCCACATGGTTTATTTCTTCTCTATGCTTTCACTCTAGATACATGCGCACTCAGTTGGACAGAAGTAGTCTCTGCTTTTCTAAATTTGCATTCAACTTAGATACACTTTTTCCATCAACATTGGACTAACAAAATGAGAAATATCAACTCTCTTTTTCATAAAATTTTTCCACATTGTTAACCAGTGTTTCTTGTTTAAGGGAAAATTGAAGAATATTCTTTGGTATCATGTCTACACTTTCCAACAAGGGAGGTCTCAGATTAACTTTTTGGCCTTAGATCAGTAATGTACTTGAAAATGTGCTTAACTTTAAGCACTTCCTCGAGTTCCATTGAAGTGTACTGTCAGCACTCAACAAATAATAAATGGCAGCAACTTTAAAGTTAATCCACTTTCCTTTCAGAAAGCTACATGATAATGTCATAGAGCAAACATTATATGCAAAAAGTATTTCTTTGTGAGGTCACTCAATGATACTTCAGCAAGGGCTTAAATGATTTGCTGAACCTGAGTTTCAAATGGGTTTAGATAATGCAACAAGATCAAATTGCAGTGTGTGTTTTTCAAAATGTCGGCCTGATCCTGAAAATTACTAGGTGAGTAATTTAATCAGCGATTTCAGAGTATAAGTGTAGGCTGCAGCTGAAGCCAGAAGGCAAAAGTGTCAAATCCCATTAACAAGTATAATAAGTAGCATAGGTGATTACGGTAGCTTGCTGAGTACCTGCTGATAGATGCTGACCTCAAGGGATTGAATGCTTTGCACTTCCCAGAAGATTCTTGAATGAGACAGAATAAGAATAATACAAAGAAGTATCCCTGACACTACTTAAGTAAATGTTTATTGCTTCTGAAGCTTTTAAGGCTTCTTCCTCTAAATCTAAGGCTTCTTCCTCTAAATCTGTAGTTGTGGCTCTTTGCCTCAGTGGGAGTTGAAGTTCTCAACAAGCTGCACTGTTGGAAGGTTGGCTGGATGGCCAACTCTCTGGGATTTTTTCATTCAGTGTGTCTGGATGACAATGTCAGATCAAGATGTGCAATAATCACATCACCATTGAGAAGCAGGCTATATTATATATATTTGGGTCCTGCTGGTGCAGCTACATTGCTAATTTCTCCCCACCTCATGAGTATAAAACCCATTAAAAAACAAAAGAACATACAAACAAGCTCACACAGACATAAAAGCAAAATAACAATAACAAAAAAAGCAATGGTTAGATAGAGGTTTTCTCATTCTTCAGCCTCTAGATCTCTGGTGGATGTTCTGAGAAGCCAATTCAAGAAACAACATTCACTGTGGCCTCCAAAGGAAGATTTGCTTGATTGTCCTTGCAGCTGCTTGAGGTGCATGAGCTTGTCCCTGCATGTGCAAAACTGTGATCTCCAAAACATGGCAACGAGAAGACCTTTCTGGGTTGTGCTTGCTTGAGAAAGCCTTCTTTGCTGAGGCTTTAACACTTTCACTGCACAACACATATGAGATCACATGCCCGGGGGACTGAATTTAAGTAGAAGAAAAAGAAGAGACTAGAGAAGGCTGAGGGGAGCCCTCATGGCAGCTGCAGGTCTTCACAGGGACTTGTGACAGATATAGGCCTAGGGCAACCGCATGGAGCTGCGTCAGGGAAGGACAGGTGAGGGTTAGGGACAGGCTCTGCACCAGAGGGTGGTGGGCATGGGACAGGCTGCCTTTGGGTCCTTCTGCTTTCCTGGAGGATGTGAAAGTGATGACACAAGAAACCCTTTCTGCATCCCTGTGTGTTCTCCCTGCAGCAGGCTAAGACCAGTCGCGCCACACTCTCCAGAACAGAGCTACACAAAGCAAAACTTACTGCAGTGCAGACAGTTTTATAAAGAAGTTTCCTCTTCCTTCAGGCTGATGGACATGGATGCATGTGCTGGGAAAACAACCCAAGAAGCAATGAGGAAAAGGTTCTCAATAAGGACTCCAGCTCACTTTTATGCAGCTGTATTATCTGGCGTGAAGATGGCTGTCACCTTCACCCCAGAAGAAATGGAGCTAGGGGGAGTCACTGCACCAGGTCCTCACTGAGAAGATCCCTACAGGGCACAACTTGGAGAATAACTCAGCCAAAATAATGCAGTGTGACACAGCCATGCTCAGCTCCTGGAAAATGCAGCTTACTGGATTCCTTTACGATTTTAATAAGGTATAGAAGAACCAAATGATGTCAAACTGTCTCACTTGAGCCCCCACAGTGCAGGGGGTGGCAGCTATTCCATGCTCTTGAGGATAATCTGGGAATGCAGCTGCACCCTTCCTACAAGGAGGTGTTAGGACATGTTCTGTCAGCTGTGTCCCAGCCCTGTCCCTTTATTTAGCGTTAGGGCATGGTTTCATAGCTCCCAGATAGCTCCCAGACTCAGCTATGGGCGCCCAAGAAAGGCTTTGCAGAAGGGAGGATACACCAGTAACCTGCTGATGTTGCTGGGGCCATAGATAGGGACATATGCTGGACACTGGTGAGATGGCAAGGGGAAACACTGCAGGGTGATTATACAGAGAATATAGGGGCTGAGATCAGGTGCTTTGTACGGGTTGAATATGGAGATTTGGAGGATATTGGGAATTATGAAATATATATCACTCCCTGAGGATGGGCTCTTTAAGCGACATTTCCTGTTTGAAAACATTCTCAAGTCCTTCTTTGTTTTCTTCTTCTTTCTTTCTCCCAAAATAACAAAATTAACAAAAGTTTGTGGAAGGGCTCTTTATCACTAAATATGTGTTTTCCTCTCATATAATACTCAGTAAAAAAAATACTTGCCTATAATTAGGTAAGGAGAGCACCTTCTTTAGGGCATGTGGGAGGAAGCAGCTGAGACTGCAGGAATTCCCCTCCAGCCTGAGGGCCTTCCGCTATGGCTCTGGGTAGCTCTCTGCTCACCGATTATTTGTGCATCTCTTCTTTTAACAAGTACCAAATTGGGAAAATCTAAAATATGAATCTTGAAACAATTCAGAAGCCAGAACAGTCCCTGCTGACACATAAAGAGCAGGGCAAAGCTGAAGGCTCTCTGTTGCAGTAAAGCTTGCTGTCTCTTACCCTCTGTTGTTATGAGAAGATCGGCACCAATTTAGATCTCCCAGCTCAACATTACAGGATGGGAAAAATATTGATGAACACAGATTCACCCTCAGCACAATGAAATAAATTTGCACAGAACTGTTGTTTTATTGTGCATCTCTGTAGTCCCTCACACAGAGGGATCCCTGCCTGAGACCTACTACCTTTGTGAATAATGTCAACAACAATAACCAGACTGACTATTTCTAAAAAGACATGGAATTATAATTGCCACTTGCACATTTCGTAGAACAAAGCTGTTTTGAACAGGTAGGAGGAAAAATAAAGAGAAATGCAGTAAAGCAAATAGAATAAAGTTAATTAAAATAATCTCTGTGCTCTCCTGTTCTTACCATGGCTGGCTGCCTTTTTTTTCTGCAAGATTCCTTCATCTGTCTGAGAATCCTGCATTTACTTTCAGGCTTTGTTATGATTCTTTCTAGTAAAATACTTTAGCACTTTTGTCAAGCAGATGAAGTCTTAGAAGCAGGCATCTTGAGCAGATTTGTATGCCGGTGGATCTCTGTATCTCACTGAGATGTGAAAAAGAGGCCACTGTTTAATTTACACAAGTGTCTAACTTAGTGAAGTGTGAACAAGTACAATTTTATTTTATACTCATGGGAATGCATTTGCTTTGAATACATCGTTTGTAAGACATGAGCTGGATTTCTGGTGATTTCTATAACTTTTCATAAAATAAAGGGAAGCATTTTAATTTTTTAACTTATACTGGAAATCTTGTTATCCTTTGTTCACAGACTTAAGTTGCTGCAAATGAGCAGCAGCAGTGGCTTTACCTTCCTGAACCATTTCAAGAAGCCTTGAAGTCCTTTCTATGCAATGTTCTGTGTTCCTGTCCCAAATGGATACCTCCAACTACAGTATGAAGACATGCTTACACTGAAGACTGAAACTAAATATCCATCTAATTCCCCTGATTCAAGGGAATTGAGTTGCGTACCTAGGTAATAACTATCAATGGATAATTAGTAAATTTGTTTCACATGAGTTTTTTATATATATATATATGTATATGAGTTTATATATATATTTATGTATATATAATATGTGTACATTTTTTTCCTTTGGGAAGTGAAAAATTCAGCATTATTTTCTGATAGACAAAAATGGATATTATTTTAAACATATGCTTTCTCAGACACTGTAATGATTTAAGGGTCTCTTGCTGACCTTCCATTGACTTTCTCCAATGTTAAATTGTTTTGTCTAATAGAAGATAAAGACAGATTAATACTAACCAATGAGTGATGTACTGAGTAAGGACTGAAAATAACATATAGGCCATGTCATATGTAGTGTATAAAAATGGCAAAGAGACAAAGAAAATTAGAGAGCTTAGATAATAGGTAAAGAGAAAACATCCAGTCGTCTGATTTTAAAACTGGGTTCATATGTAAACTGAAGCATACTAAAACTTTGAAGCAAATCAGATATGGATAGTTGGAATAATCCTGCATTAGTTCAGGATGGGGTTGAGGGTTAGTTCACAGAGAGTTCAGAGGAGTTTCCAAGCACTGATTCCCTTTTCCCTTTCTCAAAATACTCTGCACAGATTGTTCCCATGCAGGATGGTCATCACACTTATCAAAGGCTGGATGAATCTAGCGAGATCTCAGTTCACCTCCCCCATGCAGGTGACACCACTTTCCCATAAAAAAGATGGGAAGTGTGGACATGTCATTGCGCTATAAAGTACCCTGAGAAAAGACGTTATTTTTCCCAATATTTTTTCATTTATGGTTCAGATGAAGATCTGTTGTCCGAGAAGTTTCATAGCCATCTGCAGCTAAAGGGCACATGTGAAAGCTCTCCATAGCTGTTATGTGTGTGTGTGTGCCATGGACTGGTGTGGATACCCAGCCAAGAGGCAAGTTCAAGGCTGCCTAGTTCCTCAGGTCAGCAGCTCACCAGAACCCCACAGCTGCCTTTGCACAGAGCACAATAGCTTCATTTTTTCCATTCACACATATAATTAGCATATGCAGAGTGTCAGCTGTGTTTCTGAGTTTGTCAGCTGGAGTTTCTGTGCCAGGAGGGCTCTAACGATGCTATGGTGTCTGTAGATACACCCGCAGCAACAGACCCGTAGGCTGCTTGAGACCAAATTCTAAAATGTGATTTATTTCCCCTGGTGGGTCTGGCATGTGCGTTTCAATGTCTGGAATACATGCTACATTATTATTTCTGCTCAACTGTGTGCTTTAATAATCTCCTAGGAAACAAGGAAAAGTGTGTGTAGGGGTGAATAACCATAATTGTCTAAAGACAAATATATACAAATTATAAAGTATTTTTTTTAATAGAGTGCAAGCAGCTCTAATTATAATGAAGCATAAATTCAGCGCTAGGGCTGTCAGATCGCTAGAAATAACAGCATGCTGACTTACCAAGAAAGAGTTTTGCTCAGTAGTTTCTGATCCTTCTACTTACTTTGCTTGTGTGCAGGAAGCGCATGAGAAAATCCCATTCATAAATCAAGAGATTTGTGTGCCGGTCTGCTTCCCTCCCCCTTCCCATGCATAGTCCGCTTTTTGGGACCAAGCTCTTTAAAGTTTAGCAAACATGAAAGGAAATTGTTAAACTCTGGTAATTACTCTAGGATAAAAGTGATGTATCATTTCAAACAGGATTTCGCTCAGCATTAATAATGACAACATATGTCATTATTAATGGATAAGAGAATGAACTGTATCATGGACTGCTTTTTATGTGTTTTTCTTTTAGCTATAGTAAATTTTTATCATCATATATATATATTTAAAAAAAAAAATTACTGAAATATATCTTCATTTGTGGAAGGGTCCAAAGTAAGGAAAATAACTTAGTATTTCCAAACTAAGTTAAACTCATTTCAAGGGTCATAAAGCCAGAAAAGGTTAAAATATCTATATATTGATCACAAAAATGGAAATTACTTCAAAAATCATGGCCAAAATTGGAGTAGAAGAATAATTCTGTAGGCGAGGGCAGCAGAATCTAATCTATAATGCAAAGGGCTCTCATCCAGGAAAGCACATAAGCAAGTGCTTGGATCCATTACTTTTCAGGAAAGAATTTTGGCACATGTTAAATTTTAAGCATATGCTTAAAGTTAAAGTTAAGCATATGGTTAAATGTTTTCCTGAATGGAGGCTTTCCTGATTCAAGGCTTTATAGGGCAACGTATGGCTTTTCTGAGGAAACCTAAAACATTCACACTCTTTGCAGAAAGACGGAGAAAATATACAAATCTTTTTTGAAATACCTGATTTATTGAATTTGATCAAGGAAGGATAAAGGTTTAACATAAAGCCTATGAGGTGCAAGAGCAACAAAACCAAAACACATCTACTAGGCTCATTCAATAAGCACACCCCGATCCCCAGAGTTTTCCAAGAAGAAAAATTAGTCCCTAATGTACTCATCAAAGAGAACGGCAGTGTTACCTAGTGCGTTTTGTATTAATATTCCAATTTATCTCCTTTACCTGAGTTTATATCTTACCTTTTTTTAATGTTTGGTGAGAAATTAGGCCATGACTGTAGACAGGGTGCACACAAGAACTAGAAATCATAAATCTCTCTAATGCAAGCCAGTTTCCATTCTGTTCTCAATTTACTTCTATTTTGTTAATAATAGTCCCACGGTCTATTTTGGTGACATAACGCAGTGCTTGACTGCAACTAGACTTGAGCTGACTCAGAGATGGTCTTATTAGGATGTGGAAGAGTCTTTCTTTCCATTGTCTTCCAGGTTCTACTGCTGGAGGCTGACACAGGCTTACTCAGGAGCAAAGATATTGCTGGACAGTGTATGCCGTGTACATGGATGTTCAGGTCAGGGTTTAAATCCCACTCCAGTGACCAAGCACTGTGACCAAGCCAACCGTTCTCCAGAAATCTTCTTCCTAATAGTGGAAGAAAGAAACAAACAGGCAAAAGAGAGCATAAACAGGAAGGAACTGATCACTAAAAGCCCTCACAGCTATAGGCTTGCTATTAAGTCTGATTTTTCCTTTTTCCTCCCTCCCAAACCTTTTGTGCATGGCTTTCAGATGTTGCTTACTGTTAGTACATGCAATTAGAGATCCTGTGAAGCTGAGTCTTATTCAAATAACAATAACTGGCATTAAGTCATACTAGTGACTGAACTTTGCTTTGGTTGAAGAAAATAGTAATCTCTTGG
Source organism: Perdix hodgsoniae (assembly GCA_035772895.1). NCBI lineage: Eukaryota > Metazoa > Chordata > Aves > Galliformes > Phasianidae > Perdix > Perdix hodgsoniae. The sequence goes on from JAPSGF010000034.1 coordinate 1,601,920, forward strand.
GAGGGGTGGTTGACTCCGTTAATGGTCGGAATGCCGTGCAGAGATCTAGGCAATTTAGAGAACTGGGCAATCACCAACACATAAAGTTTAACAAGGCCAAGTGCCAGATTCTGCCTTCAGAGGGACAACTCTGGCTGTATGTACAGACTGGAGGATAAGATGCTAGAGAGCAGCCCCACTGAAGGAATTTGGGATTCTTTGTCAACAGCAAGTTGAATGTGAGTAAGCAGTGTGCCCAGGGACACAAGAAGGCCAACCATATCCTGGGATACGTCAGGCACAGCACTGCCAGTTAGGAGAAGAGATTGTCCTGCTCTGCTCTGTGCTGATGTGCCTCACCTTGAGTACTGTGTGCAGTTTTGGGTTCCACAGTACAAAAGAGACATAAAACCATTAGAGAGTTTTCAAAGGAGGGCTGAAAAGATGGTGAAAGGTCTAAATTCTGTGATTCTTCAAATGTGAGTCCCACTGGAATGAATATCCAGGAGGGCACAGCTGTATTATGTGCATGGTATTTGTGGATAGTTCAGCTAGCAGAAGTATGTTTTAGTTTACAGGTAAGGCATTTCACATCTGGGTTGACTTTTTGATTAATCCCAACTCAAGGCAAGAAGTGGCATGGAAGAAAGCAGACAGTTTCTTTAGTTGTTATCATTGCTGTTCAAATCTAACAAGAGATTTTATTTTATTGCTAAAAATATTTCTTTTCAACTTGGCTCCTGCAGGTTTCAGCTGAACCATTCTTCAACACTGGTTATTCAGAACACTTCTCTTTATATCTGTATTATCCATTTTTTTTCCTTGTCCCTCTCAGGAATGCTATGTGAGGGCCCTGGGGAACCTGGGGGATTTGATGCCAAGGATGACTAAGGGTGGAGAGAGAGAACAGGACTTATTTGTGTCATAATGGAGTTTTCCTCATCCCATGAATCTTATCAAGATAAAAGAATAAGTCTTAAATACTCACTGATATGAAATCAAAATGCACTATGAAAATAAGGACCATTACCTCATTAAAGACAAATCAGTACTGTTTTGACAGAGACATTCACATGAGTTACATACTGAGATTCAAGTTTCAATTATAAAACAAGAAGGATTTTAACCCATATTTCTTTTGAAAGCTCTAATGGCTAAAATAATCGTTATACTCAGTCAAGATGTACATGCTGAAGATTTTGGACAGAAATCACGACCCACATCGGAAAAGATTTTCCACTAAAATGTGTTGGAAAGATCAGAAAGCTTTTGTTTTAATTTCAAGCCATTAGAGTTTTCTGATGGAAACAGAAAAACAAAGCAAAACAACAACAAACACAGCACTCAGAAAGCCACCAACTCTGTCAGATTCAGCTCGTATTTACACTGATAAGTTAATGTTAATTCCTTTCCAACACCCCTGCATCATCTCTGTGCTTGTAGAACAAAACACTGGCTGAAGATTGAGAGCAAGAATATGAAATGCATAGAGCAAACACCTGCATCCCTGTGTAAAGAAATCCCAATTTCTGACCACTGTTTCACTTGCCCTCTTGCAGGCCTGTTATCTGACCTCTTTCAGGCAATGGTAAGTTTGCACAGATACCCAACGTATTTTTTCACTGAGGAAGAGGGAACTAATAGCAGGAAGCACAGACTTGAGGCCACAGAAGAATTAGGAAGACAACATTGCCACTGTTGTTTTTCCTCTGATAGCACTGATTAATAAAAGACACTTCTTTTCCTTCCCTATTTGAATATGGCCTAGTCTTGTTAATGTAGCCAGTTTTTGTTGTTGTTGTTTTTTTTTTTTTTCCCCTGGCTTTTTTAGTTTTGTTTGAAGGTTGGTTGGTTAGTTACTTTTATTTTTTTCAATGTCCAACTTCTGTCCAACTCTCCCTGCTTTGTTGAGACTTGGGATGGCTGACTTTGCCAAAATGAGGCAGGCCAAGTTGCTTACAGGTAGCAGAGGGGGAAAAAAAAAAAAAAAAAACTGAAATAAAAATAAAAATGGAAAAAAGTCACTGAGAAAAGCACTGTAGAAAGAAAAAACTCAGCCAGAACAGCTCTGTGGTCACCCTGGGGTCAGAGGGATGGTGATGTAATTAGAGAAAAGAACAATCTGAGGAAAATGAAGGCAGAAAGAAAGAGGTGAAGAAAACCATGGTGAGAGGGGCATGATGGAGAACAAAGAGAGGAAAAAAGGGTGAATTAGGCAAGAAAAGAGGTCTGAAGGTGAGGGAGGATACTGGGAGTGCAGTCTTGGTAGTCCTTGGGACAATCTCCCCCATGCAAAGGACACAAACAAGGTGAAGCTGGTACGGCAAAGAAATGTCTGATGTTCTTCAGTTCCTTTTCGACCTATAACAGCTTTCTTTACTTTTACCCAGCTGTTCATTATTCTTCTTAATTACTCGTGTAATTAATTTTCAAACCAGAGTGGGCAGGAGATGGTGTTGAAATAGTTTATGTTCTTATACCTTTAAAAAGAGGAGCAGGTGAGAGATACTTCCTGGGACATGAAAAATAGTTGTTGCAGGGAGGGGGAGAGGAGGGGCCAGAAAGGCTTGGTAAAAAAGAAAAATAAAGAAGAAAGAAAATAAACAGTAAAAAGGGTGGATAAAGAGGAAAAGATGAAAAAGATAAAAGTGATGGATGAGAGAAAGAAGGAGCTGAAATAATAAGAGCGAGAACAAAGGAAAAGAATAAAGAAAAGGAAGCACAGAGTAGAAAAACACACATCCAAATGAATACCTGAAGGTCTTCATGATTAATATCTTTTGCAGAGAATGCATTTCTACTATGCTTAAATAGTACAGTGACTCACCATTTATACCTTGTCACAGGAAGATGCCAAATTTGATCTTTTTTTAGGGTTAAAATCCGTAGAATGATTAAAATCCATTCCCAGCAGGGAATGTTATGACCCAGTCTTCAGGTTAATAATTTCCTCCAGTTTATGTAAGTAAGTAGACATTAAAATGTGTAAAAGGTATCAAATTTGCTCATAGTTGTACCTGTGTTGTTGTGGTTTTTTTTTTTAATTTGAAATTCGGGTTAATTAAAACCGTGGTAATTTTTCATAGGAATACATAATGCAGAATTTGTTTGAGGGAATCTAACTAGCTTTATGTTTGACTTTGCCCATTAAGTGGGGAAGGGAGAGGAAAATAATTAATGATGGCATGAATATCAGTCTCGAACAGTCTATTCAGACTTTATAAGCTGAATGTTCTTCAAACACATAACACCTTAAACCAGCGAACAAACAATAGAACAAGCTTTATTCTGCCCTTTCCTTTTCAGCAGTGCACACAGCAAAGGAGACATAGGAGGAAATCAACTGTAAATGGCATCTTCAATAATGAAGGAAAAAGCTGGATATCCACACGTCTGTTTCCTAGGCAACTGAAAGGAGGGACAATCAGAATCTCTCAATTGCACCCCATTATAGATATTTTCTACACAGATCAGTAAAAAGAAGAAAAAGGTGATTGGAAGATCTTCAGCAAAAATACTCTGGGAGCACTTTGAAAGCATTGGGGAAGTGAGCAGATAACACACAAAATGGCTGCCTGTGTGGGGCTCTGATTGCAATCATCTTCCCAGCAGTGAGAGAAGGATGACAGGAAAATCACCCATTTAAATACGGCATTCTCAGAGGTCCCAGGTTTCATCCCTGGCTCCAGCCATGAGGCTGCACTGACAATTATGCTTTATACATAATATCTCACAAATGGACTTTGACACAGCATGGAGAAGGATTATTCTGAAAATCTGCATTGTAAATTCGCTGTCTCTGTTATGCTTTGGCACCTTACCAACCTAATGGTCCAAGGTTTTTAGTATGACCTGATGAACCAGAATGTTGTTGATCCACTAATAACACTTCTCTGAATAATTTATAGAATGCACAAACTTAGGCAAATGAAATAAGCATTCGTGAAAGGAGTTCACTTCTTTCTGCATGGGGCAGTCTCTTAGTACCAAAAGTAACAGTCTATGCTTTATTCAGGATCATACTGAAAGAAAGAAAAGATATACAAGCACTTAGAGGATAAAAATATTACAAGGTATCAAAGCTAGACAGATCAGTGAATGAATCTAGATGAGCCATATGGCCTTCTTCCATCCCTAAATGTTAATTTTATGATATAAGTACCACAGTCACTCTGATCTTCCAAGGAAATGCTGGCAATACAGCCCAGCTAATGACAGATGAAGTTGCTTATTACCGTGTCTGCTCTCTCTCTTTGGGAGAATTTCTTTTTTGCCCTCAGTAGATTTTTTTTTCTTCGTTTTTTATATGCCTTCATTATTATTATTTTTTTTTTAACTGGGAGGCAGAAGCCTAATAAACATCAAAGTGTTTCACTGAGGCTGACCACATCAATGCCACGTCTTCACTTCAATGCAAAAAGGTAAGTGCAGAAGTACAGCATATGGACAAGAAGTGCACTCTGCTAGATAACCTGCCCAGCCTTCCTTCACTTAAAGTGTTCGTAAAAACATAACAAAAGAAAACAAAACTACTACAACAAAGAAACGCTGCTTAATTCATAAAGAAAAAGGTTGTATTTCCTGATTTGAACTAAATGAGGCAAAATACATCTTTCACATCCCAGCAAGAACTAGTAGAATGAGCACAGGAAAATCACCGTCAGCTCTATCAATGCAAACAGCCCAGCAGAATAAAATGCTATCGGAGAGGGCTTCTGAAAAATGGGGGAATTCCTTCTATTTCTTTATTTATTTTAAGAATATATGGAGTTTATATGGTTGTACTCTTTTCTTAAATGCTGTGCTTTCTCCCAGAGGTAGTCTATTTGGCATGGGACCGAGTGAAACCTCTTTACCCCCAGTTGTGCGAAGCTCTCCAGTTGCAGAGGAGTCAGATTTTTGGGTCATTTCCAGGGATGATTTTATTGCTTTGCATCTGACCGGATTGCTTTCCTGGATGGGGTTTATTAGCAACTTCATGAGAAGCTAGGAAAACAAGAGCAGAACACCAAATTGCTGAGGCAGAACATGTTAAAAATATATACAGGAAGAACTCTGAAGGAAATAAAGTAGATGTTTGGAGAAAGTACTGTATATGAACAGTAGCCACATACTTTTGTTTTTTGTGGGGGAGGGGGAGAGTGGGAAAACTTACTTATAAGTATTGATTTCTAATAACAGTTGGATATGAATGTAGTTTTAATGAATGATTCTTCATTATTATTGTCTCTAGGGTAGCAAATAGAAGATGAGCTATGGCAAAAATAGCCATCTTCTGAAACGAACAAAAATATTTTGTTTGGGTAACTTCTGGACTGACAAAATGTTTTTAACAGAAATTCCAACTGTAGGATTGTAGCTCAACAAGTTTGTAAAATTCCCATTACTTTCTGTCTTTACTACTGAGAAAAACTTATTTCATCTGAAATAGGCTATAGAAAAACTAGCAGTTGAACAGCAGTTCTATCAGCAACAGCAACATGCTATACATTAAAAATAGATAAAAATAAATGATTGAACGAGAAATGACAAAACAAAACAAAACAAAAAAAACAGTTATGCTTTTGGGAGCAAAGTAGATGAGAAAACAGAAGTCTATACCATAAACTTGTTCACAGAGGAGACTGGACAAGACAAGCCACATCTCTGGAAATGGATGGGCCTTCAATAGGCTGTCTGTAGAAGCTCAAGGTGGAATTATATTTGAAGAGATACTGAATTATCCAGAGAATACATTGGGAGAATAATCCAAAAAGCCACCTAGAAAGCACTTGTGCAGTGTTCCAGAGAGAGAGCCAGGAAAGGAAGCTTTTGGGCGGTGAAGAAGCTGGAAAAAAGTTCCGGAAGAGAAGAAAGACTTTTCAAATGCTGTTTCTGTTATAAGGGTAAAAAGGATGTTATATATATTATTCATAAATAGTTTTTCAGCATGTACATCACTGATTATATCATCAAGGATTTCCCATAAAAAACCTTCCAAGCTCAGAAGAAATAGTGTTATTAGTACAGCAGGGAATGGACTTGTTCCCAGTGTACCTGGCAGACGTTTGTACAGACACACGATGACATCAGTCACAGCCAGGACCACACATGTACATTCACATGTAAATGTAAGTCAGTTGGACAGCCAGTACATATGGTTTATGCCCTTCTCCCTCTTAGTCAGGAAGGAATCCAGCTATTTTTAAGTCTGGATATGCATGTGGCCAAATATAATGATATTCCTTGTGCAGAAGAAGAAAAGGATAAACCTAAATTCTTCAACACATTCTCCTTATTTCTGGCAGTTTTCCTTTCCCATTGTGCTTACTCACTCTTTCCCTGGAAGAATAAAAGGTCCTTCAGAAACATTTCCCATTTATAAAGCTTAGGTTAACACTCACGAAGTCACAAAGTTTATTCATTCCAGTAAATTGTTGTGAAATGACCAACTAGGACATCCAGCTCACGTAGATGTGGTGGCGCATATCTCAGGTTGGAAATGGCTGGTTAGATAGAGCAATCAGAGAGCAAAGTAAAATTTGCACCAGACAAACTGCACGCAGCCTTCAGGCTACTAATCATTCACCCCCAAAATCAAGCAGTTCTAGAGAGTGAATAAATCCATAACTCTCACAGCTGTCTTGAAGCTAACTTCTGAAATAGAGAAAATGGCTAAATCCTCTGCATAACTTACTAACGATTGTCCATCTTGCTTTTGTTAAAATAGAAACAGTGACAAAGGCCTTGGAAACCATGAGTCATTAATTTTCCAGGGGCAGCCAAGTGCATCATCCTCTGAAAAGAATATAAAGGAGGAAAGCTTACATTTGCTGAAAGTTCTTGCCATTAGCATGCACTTTTCTCCCTACTTTGTACAGAGATAATGGTAAAGTAGAAAGTATGTCTGTAGAGATGACAGCAACAGCCAGTCTTCAAATAATTGTCACAGGTTATGTCAGTCTCATCACTGTCACGTGTGACTTTGAGCATCAAAAGTGTAACAGTTTTAATGCCACATCTCCTTTTTCAAGTCATCATTATACAATGTGGAAATCCAGGTTTTGAGTGCTTACTGTTGTTGATGTTGTTGCTTTGTTTGTTTGTTTGTTTTGTTTATGTTTTTGTTTTCTAACATTGGAAAAGAAGTAGGGAGTAGCCATCATTTAGTGTCACCTAGGATGCCTTTCCAGATGATTTCTACAATCCTGTAAATTATTCAGAACCAATGAAGACTGTATAGAAAGGAGAGTACTGGCTCCACATATTTCCACTTCTAAATTAAAACTGCTGTGTTGTTGTGTCACTTGGTTTTAAGTTGAAGAAGAGAAGATTTAGGTTGGATGTCAGAGGGAAGTTCTTTACAGAGGGAGAGTGGTGAGGTGCTGGAACAGGCTGCCCAGAGAGGCTGTGGATGCCCCATCCCTGGAGGTGTTCAAGGCCAGGTTGGATGGGGCTCTGGGCAGCTTGATCTAGTATTAAATGGGGAGGTTGGTGGCCCTGCATGTGGCAGAGAGGTTGAAGGTTCATGATCCTAGAGGTCCCTTCCAACCCTGGCCATTCTGTGATTCTGTGATTCATCATCTGTTTTAACAAGATTTGCTTCTTTTGGGGGCTTTTTTTGTTTGTTTTCTTATTATACAGTGCTTTCATACAACAGTACAGAGTTATGCCTTTGTATTTCTCACAAGGCATTTTGATTTCTTTGTATTTCTCACAAGGCATATTGATTTATATCTCTGCTGTTCTCCAGAGATTTTGAAAAGGTTACCATAGGACACAGGTAGTGAAATTTGTGGATAAAACCTGAACTAATCTTTGATTCTGGCACCACTCAAAAATCTAAAAGAAGGTCAGGTGTTTACAGTGGCTACATCTGACTGAGCTACTGCTACCAAGTTCTTATGCAGGTGGTCTCCTCTGGGATGGGCCCTTTGCAAATGTTGTTGAAGCTCTTAAGGAAGTTCATAAAATTAAGATTTTCCTTCTCTGAGCATTATTAAGCTCACCTTCTGTTTTATATACCTGTATTTCTATGTGGCTATGTTAGTATATGCTACTGCGTATTCAAACTCACAAGTTGAGTATTGCTCCAAAGTAAATTGACAAATATTGCCCATTATTTACCCAGGGACTCAGTCCTTCCATATACCTGGAGGTTCCCCAGCTTGTGGGAGGAGCAGCACTCACCTGTCCCTGCAGCACTGCTGTATGTGTGCAGAGCAGCTGCCCAGTGCTGAACCCCTTCCAGAACCACCTTTGTCATCAATGCATACTGCTGTGTGTTTGCACAGCTCTTGAGGCCAGAGGTGTCATGCAGCTCCATGTCTTGTGCCAGATGGATGTGCAGTAGCTCCAACAGATCCCAGGGCAGAGCTATTAACCAAACACGCCAGTGCTTTCTCCAGCAAGACTAACAAAGCCAGCCAAATGTTCTCAGCCTAGCAGGGCAGCAACTTTTGGTTTATATTCACTTTTTTGCTGTACTTTAGCACACGTCTTTGTATTATCTTGATATTTTGAATGAAATTAAGATAAACAAAACACTGTTCACTTTTTGCATTGTGATCCTTCCCAGAGTTGATTTCCTGAGGGTTCATCCAAATCTGGGACAATATTTACGTGATTGCAAACCATTCCACGTCTCTGTTAGCCAATATTCCTCTAAGCCACAGACAAATATAGTCAGGACAGAAATGAAGTATTTGACTAGCTGGAGCCCAGAGTGTCAGAGTTGTATAACAATCTGCAGAAATACTGCCAGAGAAGTCTTCTGGAGCATAAACAAAAATAGCATAGGATAGTGCATAAAAAGAATGGTGATATTAACCTTTAAATGCAGAAATGAAAATCAGGTACCGAAGATATTACCAGTTGAGAAGCAAAGTTCTCCAACAAGATTTTTTTAAAATCATTTCAGCTTTTCAATATGATGCTGTGGAACAAAAGCTGTAAAAATAAATCCTACCTAAGAAATTGCCCACTTTGAAATGTTTCTCCCAAAGATCTTAGTGGATCTGTCTCATTTGATATGGGTTCTGTAATTGTGTGTAGGCCTAATGTGAATCTCTAATAATGATCTTTAAAGAAATGTCTAGAACACAGTTATTACTATGACAAACAAGAGAAAATGTTTATTTAGACTGAAGCTATGTACGCAACCTATGGTTCCTTCTATACATTTTAAAGCAAAGTTGCCAAATATTCTTCCCCACATAATTAATCGTCTGCAGAGCCCCAGTACATGAACTGCAGCTGATTCATGCAGTAATTTGAAGGACTGTGTTAATCTCAACTATATATAGTAAAACATTGATAATGCAAGCACGCAACGTTCTCTGAGAACAGAAAGTTTGGGATTGGGATGTAATACTCCAAGGCCTAAAATATCACCTTTACTGAAGGACAAAGTTATAACTAAATAAATTGTTAGTCCTTAAGTTAGACTGTCTTAGAGAAGAGAGCTGTTTGATGTGACCTCCAAAGATCACTTCCAAATGAAATCTTTCTGTGGCTTGACTGTGTGAACGATTTTGCGAATGTGTGCACTCTACCAAAGAGCCTACCCAACACAATGGAGACAAAAGAACATGACTGCAACCCAGTCGTGTTGGGTGCCAAAATAACTGCTGCAAACCTTTGGAAAATGAAACCTATGATACAATTCTCACAGGTTCTTCCAGTCTACAACTACAATTAAAACAGAAGACCAGAAAAATTATCTAAAGTTACTGCTCTTGAGTGACCATCACTTCAATCCTGTACGAGAGTCAAAAAAGGGACCCTGCTCACAACCCACAGGATGTCCCACATGACTGTTTACACACAGTTCCATGAGGATAAAAAATTCGGGGAACCAAAAAAATAAGGAACATATTCCTATCTAGACCACTTATTCCAACTTTATTATAATAGTAATAATAATAATAATAATAATAATAATAATTATTATTATTATTATTATTATTATTATTATTATTATTATTATTATTATTGAGAAGTTTGAAAAGGACTGACTTGAATATGTTTCTCAAAATGTAGTAACTGGAAATTTTGTTTTGCTTCACAGCCATTTTCAAAGTTGCAGATGTGCATCTATTATCTATGTTTGCACGTCATGTTTTCAAGCTTCATCTCAATATGTTTCATTATGGGTGTTGTAATCAGCTGTTAGATAAACAGGACCTGGTCCAGCTTCTAGCAAAAAAAAAAAAAAAAAAAAAAAATCATATTTTTACACAAGTTATTTACCTGAAGGCTGAAGCTTGAAGCTCAGGAGCCTCTGGGTCCCTGTTAGCACTGCCTAGCACAGAGCGTGCAGATCCGTGACATGGATGAAGTCTGTGATGATGAGTTTTTACATGAGAACTCTGTCTGCTCCTGAATCTATTGTGACAACCTGGCTGCCACTTGTTCTTCTTTTAAATGCTAAAATGTTTCATCTGTTATGTTTGAACATATATATGTAACTTTACAATCTTTTTTTTTTTTTTTTTTTTTTTTTTTTTTTTTGTTTAACTTCTTTTCTTTAATTGGTTCAAATAAACATCTTTCCCACAGGTCTCACGAGATTGTTATTTGCTCCATATGCAGTTCTCAGTTAACACATTTCTAAAATTAAAAACAAAAGAAATAATGTCTGAACTGCTTGTAATCTCAAATAATCTGAACTGGCAATCATCTCAAATGTAATTATTCAAATCCGCTGCTCATATCCCACTGTTTCGTACAAGGCTCTCCTTGTAAGACAAGCACTTATAAATATATTGTATTGTCTCAAATGACTAACAGGAAACATCAAATATTTTTTGTTGTTGTTGTCTGCTTGCTTATTTTCTTCTGCTTTCTCCTGATTCCTATGACTTCTCTCTTTCATGGTAGCATAGTTTTTTTCTTTTTCTTAAACTTTCATTTTTTCAGTGATAGGAATGCTGACATTACTATTATTTTTTTGTTGCTCTCCAAGACTAGAATGCACATCTAGGTTTCAATGATATAGTATTTATTTCTTAAAGTACACTTTTTGTCTTTAAAAAAAGTGATGATGTTGTTGAACTAGAAAACAGGAATCTCTCGGTGTAATTTCTAGATGTCATCCAGTAGCCTGCAATCACTCTTCCTGAAATTAAAATCTCTGTCTGCCTACTAGTCCACTAACCATCACCCAAAGAGTGGGACTCAGAAATCAAGTCATGGCAGGGGGTTAAAGTAAAGAGACGTGGTGCTGTGGACATTGGTAGCCTTCACTGCATAGATCCTGATGCTGTAGGCTCAACCAACCCTCTTGTTTCAAAGAGTGCTGAGAATACCAACTGTTTTTCTTCCTCTCTCTAGTAAAGTCAGACAGGATGGATTATTTGTTTTCACAGAACTGTGAGGGATAATAAAAAGATGCAGGTCTTCAAAGAAAGGAAAGTGTGCAGTTTTTGGTCCTTTATTTAGTCATCTGCCACTCAGGGAAACAAAGATTGTTAAGTAGTGTCAAGGGATTCATGTTCAGTGGGATTCTTTTCGCTTTGTGGTTCTTCAGCTTGTGCTGACATTCCATCACTGTCAATAGTGTGAGATATATAAGACTCTGCTGCCTGGCTGTAATCTCCCTTAGATGAAAGACCCCATGGTAACTTTTAAAATGTCAGCGTTGTTAGTCCATGTCTCAGTGGATGATAACATTGCAAGTAATGTCAAAAGTGATTACCGCAACCCTCCCTCTCCACTAAGGACAAGGCTGGCATGGTTTCCTTCCACTGGACAGTGCCCTGCTTTGCTCATCAAAGGTGGGAGGGAGGGGGGGAACTGCAGACAGAGCACAGAAATGTGTTCCTGGTGGAGAAAATGGAGAGCAAGAAAAGAATTCAGCCTGAATCACTGCTCATTTCCTGGCCAGCTCCTGGGGCAATGCTCACACATGCTGCCCTTTATTTAAGGGAGACTTCAGCAGTACATGTTAGCCCAGTTCTCAGAATGGCAACATCACAGCCAAAAGTAGTATGAGATAATAACAGGTATCGCACACAGCTTGTGGTTTCATAGTATCCAAACTCTGCCAGACTAGTTGGATTATGGGCAGTTTTAAGTTAATAAAACCAATTTGTTTAAAAAGAAATTACCCATTTGGCTCTTGTTGATCATCCAGTTGGTCTTATTTTTCCAAGAGGCAGAACACATCTGCATCCAATTAGTATATTAGTTGGAGTGCCTCTGCACTGCTGCATTACGGTTCCTGTGCATGGCTTGAAAAAATATGCAGGATATAAACTTTTCTCTCATCCTGTTGCAAATCAGGAGAGGTTTTAATGGAGCCACAGAACCCAGGGGGTGAAGGGAGGAAGAGGGAAAAAAGCGAGGCGGTAAATACCATCAGCATTAAATATAGTTCCTTGAGCTCAATGAGTGTTTTTCAAGTTAAAGGTAGATCCTACACTTTGTTTCTGGTAGAAAGAAAATCCCTGTTTATTTTAATGGAAGTTTAAGTTTCTCATGATTGTAAATACAGCACTATTATTACAAAGCACAGTCCATTATGGGCTCTGTGCTTGCATCTGCCTTCTCTTAGCTCTCCCCAATCAGAAGGCAATCAAAGACATAAAAATATCAATTAAAGTTATAATTAATACAATTCAACCAATATAATATGCTACTTTGTAGCATTCTGGGAGTTGGTATTTAACCCTCACATTTACTGTGTGTCCTCTCTCTCATTCCAAACACCATAACCTGCCTGTGAGCAGTTGTTGCGGTTGCTTGAGGTTGAAGGTGACAAAGATCTAATGAAGGGAGCCTCCTTCAGTATGTGGCAGAGAGAAATTACATCTTTAAGAGGCTTGAATTGAGATTTGTTTTGGGTAAAGACTCATGCTGCTCAGATCAAATGTTGAATAAAGCATCTATCTTGGCTCTCAGTAGTTACAGAAGAGCGTGTTTTATCAGAAGTGAAAAACACTGGTCAGATGCCCTGAATGTCTGAGATCTCAAGAATTGTAGAGATCAAGACAGTTAAATAGTATGACATTCTGATTATGCAGTCTGGATATGTATATATAAAAAAGTATCAGGAGGTAACGCTGTTTCTGACAAGAGCCTGTGTTGCACTTTGGCAGCAGATCAGATGCACACACGTGTTTTGTGCCATTCTAAATACTGCATGGTATCCAGGAGAGGTCATTCCACGTTGGAACATTCCCTTGTTATTTTTACTGTGTATCATTTAGCTTTGGTGAAGAATGATACTGCTGGTATGGTTACAACCATAGCACAGTTAAGTCATATGTTGTGGACTGAAAGCGACTATCTTGCTTGACATACTCCTTGATGCTCATTCAGATGTTCTTGCTGCAAGCAGAAAATAATTACTTTTTCACACCCCAAAAAGGAGGGGTGTGTTCTTACACCCTACCCGAGCTGATGAACAGATTTACCAAGAGAAATACCTGCTGTGCATACAGCAGCACAGGGCAGCAGAAATAAAGAACAGGTAGTTTTGGATAGAGACAAATCTGAAGATGGTAACTGACTACAGACAGGATAACAAGAGCAGGTTTAGGCTAAAAAAATAAACTTTTAGATAGATGATAATATGCTGGAACTCTCCCACCAAATGAGCACAATCATGCTTTAAGTAAGAAATATTGGAGATGCCACAATGATTTAGGATTGTTTCTTCCCTTCTTGACTTAAAAGAAGATGATGTGAATGCTATAGCTTTAACAAAATCTGGCACAAGGTGGTTGGAGCAGCTGTGCTTTGCAGAAGCTCATGTTTCCCAGGGCTGAACATCTGTGGAGCCACTGCTGAAAGATGCAGATCTCTCTCAGGATGCTCACTCCTGAACAGTTATTGACAAAGAGTAAATGAATGCAAAATTAAACTGAAATCTTGATCTGTTTGAAATGCCTAAAATTTAAAGCCAACTGTTTTCTTTCTTTTCTTCTAGTTTTCATATCTGACTTTGGTGGAAAAGGATATTTAATTTTATTTTATTTTTTGTGGTTACTTTCTTTTCCTTCTTTTAGTCCCTACATGGAAGAAAGGCCCAAAATTAGAACAAATCTTCCTGTTCTTTGCATGGTACTTGACATGAACTAAATTGTGCGAAGTAGCTTATGCTTAATTTCATAATAAAATTGTGTTAAGTATTCAGTTATGCACGCCAAAACCTATTAAATGTACTGGTTCAGAATCATAGAATCATAGAATCATAGAATCATAGAATCATAGAATCATAGAATCATAGAATCATAGAATCATAGAATCATAGAATCATAGAATCATAGAATCATTTGAGTTGAAAGATACCCCTCGAAGGCAACTACTCCAACTCCCTTGCAATGAACAGGGATGCCACAGCTAGATCAGGGTGCTCTGAGCCCTGTCCAGCCTGACCTTGAGTGTCTTCAAAGATGGGGCATCAGCCATCTCTCTGGGCATCTTGTGCCAGTGCCTCAACATCCTTATTGTTACAAACTCTCCCTGGAGCCTTCTCCTCTCCAGACTGAACAGACCCAGCACTCTCATCCTGTCTTCATAGGAGAGGCGTTCCATTCCTTAGATCATTTTTATGGCCCTCCTCTTGATGCGCTCCAACAGATCCATGTTTCTCCTACACTGAGAACTCCACATCTGAATGCAGTACTCCAGGTGAGGTCTCACCAATGCAGAGAAGAGAGGTAGGATCACCTCCCTCAACATGCTGGCTATGCTTCTTTGGATGCAACAGTTGCAGCAAGTTTGTTTCTTCCTAAATTAAGGCAGTGTAGGAAGACTGAATATAACAAAAGTAAACTAGTACTTATAACCCATTCTAGACATTTCCACAGCAATCCACCTAACATACATCCCTGTGTTTATCTAATGAATTCTCAACTTGCAAACACCCATTAAGTAAGACAAAAATGAAAGAACTCTGAAAATGAAAAGCCAGTGAAGAAACATTTAAACAACTAATTAAAAATAGCACCTGCCCCAATCAGAAACTATTCTTTTAATTGAACAAATAGATGGAGAAAAACAAAAAGGAAGAAATTTCCAGGGCTGAAACTCAGTTGTTACTGGAAGAGAATGTATATTTGGCACGTGCATCTCAGTTGTGCCTATACACATCTTGCCCAGCTTGGACAATGTACCGGGGGGGAAGAAGGGTGAGATGGCAGTGAGCCACAGCGCAGAATTGCACCAGGTGTCGTTGCAACATTATACATCATCCTCTAAAGATAACTGCTTTCTCCAGACCTAGGAGGGGTCAAATAGCTGCCAGACGGTCTGTCTAATCTGTTTCGGAGACAAGAGCCCTTGGGAGGGTGGTGGTTCCTTCTTTGCCCGTTCAGAAAAGGACAAATTGTATTAGGCAGCACTAAGACTGCAAGCAGTTCTTCTGCGCTATCAAGATTTGAGCTGTAAGCTTTCCTTCAAGGCACGATGAAAAAGGTAATTTTCCAGAATTTAGTATACATTTGATAAGTTTTTCAACACTTCCTAGGAGATGTGGGATACAAAGAATGCAAATATCTTTAGTATCTCTCTGTATACTTCTGCCTCACTTTCCAACACCTAAAGGAGAAATAAAAGTACAGAAGTACTGTTAGTTCTTATCTGCAGCCCTGTAGTACAGGAGTGGGATGCTTCTATCCAATTCCAAGATTATCTTCTGAATCTGGAGAAAATCTCTCCTGGTTTTATTAATAAAATACACATTACAAAAATAAATAGATAAATAAATCGGAAATTAACTGTCTGAATTTTACTTTATCCTACAAAACTGTCTTCCTTATACTTCCTTATACTGTCTTCCTTCATGATCACGGGAGACTGCATTGCATTTTTAAAGTCTGCCTGACAGGACTTTAATAGAAAAAAATGTTGTTTGTACTCTGCATTTAAAATTTAATATCGTAAAATTATGCCATATTTTTTTCTGACGAATCCTACCTACCTTCAGAGGAATCTGTCTAATGAGAAAGAATGTTTTTAATTAGTTCTAATAGTGCTTGGAATTTGTGCATAGTTTTATTAATAGTATACAGAGACGGTATTGAAATTCCCTGGGCACAAAAGTAAAATTAGTAAGTACAAACCAGAGGTTAAAAATAAGTAAAAAATGCCTGTGTAGAGGACCTATTTGTTTTCTACTAGCATCAGTGATTCTTCAAGTAGGAACACTTCCCTATTGAACCACCTGAAAAATGCGTGAAATTAAAGAGCAAGCTAACATATTGATTTTTTTGCCCAGTGGTCCTCTGAAAGAAAAAATGTTATGATAACCCACCATTGACCAAAACACATACCCTTACTTGGGGTAAAAAAAAAAAGTCAAATCCAACCTTTCACAATGTGTAAGAAAGGAAGGTCTTTGACCAGGTCAGATGCCTTCTAGATATCTAAGAAGCAGATCAGTGAATTTAACTACATCAGTGTGGACAAGTGGAGTTCATTACATTATGCTTTCATCATTATCAAGAAAGTTTCACTCTTTAATAATAACACTGTGATCTCATTTTATTGTTTCCAGGAGTTTTTTTTTGTTTTTCTTTTTTCTTTTTTTGTTTTTCTTTTTTGTTTGTTTTTCTTTTTTTTTCTTTCTTTCTTTTTTTTTTTGTGTGTGTGTGTGTGTGTGTGTATGGCCAAATTTAGAGAGAGAATTTGAAATCTGCTTTTAAGTGAAAATTTTGGCTAGCTACACGAAATGTTTATAATGTTCATATTTCCTGGGGTGCCTGGCTATTCTCTAGAAGAAAAAAGTCATTATTTGACTGTTTTATTTCTGCCTGCAAATGCTCTGAGCACTGGAGTGTTATTACAATCTGAAGAAAAGATCTTTAGGAAGTACACTCCAAATAACATGACTTTCAGGGTTATAATCGTTTTTAACCATGCAGGATATTATTCAAAATCTGGACCTTGATGATAAACAAGTTTTTAAAAATTACGAATAAACTTTTAAAAATGGAATATCAACATTTATTTTATTCCTTGCTGAATCCTGTATCTGACAGTAGATCATCCTCATATATCACCCACTCTGCTCTGATCTGTAACAGTGACCACAATAACTGTGGTAGTTGTTTTCATTATTATTGTTGCTGTTATTATCAACAAAGATTTATAATCCTAGACTCCCCAGCAAGTGTAAGCACCAGGGAAATTTACAATTACTTACTTGTCTTGAATTTTCTATTGTATGACACAAAATAGAGCTGAACAAAAAATCTCTCATAGTCTAGTATTTACAGATTTTTTTTTTTTTTTTCTAGTAATTTAAAGACATGGCTTAAAATTTACATCTGTCTAAGAAAGAGGTGAGTGTCTCAGATGAGTCTTTTAAAAACTGTGCCTGGGAAAGCCAGTCCTGTCTTCTGCCCGTGTTATGTGTAAGTGATGGGGCTGCACATTGCCGAGAACTCTGAAACCAAACAGAAACCAGAACATTTCCCTGTTGCTCAGTGTTACTCAAGTGTTTCATGGTTTAGTTTTAATGATAAGAAGGTTACAATAATAAAAATCCCCAGAAAAGACTAAAGCTGTTTGTGCTGCTTCTAGACTATTACAGAGTACCCCAGCTGGGAAAGTGGACAGATTACATCTGATGGCTTTTCTCAGGGAAAGTTTCTCCTTTGAATACTTTTTATTGATATTTCCTCCTCTAGTCCCAGCAAAGGATGTTACTTCAGTGCTTATATGTTTGTACCACTTTTATATTAGTCAACTGAAAAATAGCTGCCATTTCCCATACTGATGGTTAAACACCAGTTTCTCATTCAAACTACCCACTGCCATTAACTGTTGTTGATTTTCTTCTGGTTTTGTGGGAAGCCCTTGCTTCTTTTGCTATTACGTATCAGCATTAGGATCTGATCCTATCAACCTTAAGAAGTTTAGTGATGGATTTTGTAGAGTGCTTAAGTTTTCACCTAACTTTAAACTCGTTAGCTCTAAGAATTCAAGTGCTTAGCAGTAGATGTACATTGAAGAACTGCAATACCATGTAGTTGACTCCAGGAGTTTGGTATGATGTACTAATTTCACTGGAACTGTGGAAAAGAAACCTTGAACAGTGTCAGATTTCTTTTCTGGATTCTGGCCAAAGTTACTCTGGACAAGAAGTGACATCTCTGTTTCTCTTATCTTTTAATAGGAATTAATGCAGTATATAAATATTTATATGATGTGTACATTACTTAGATTTGTATATAAATCAATAATGTATTGAGTTAGCACTTTGTCTTATTGAGCAGAATCAAATTTGATTAAAAGTATTTATCTTTGAGATTAAAATGTTAGCATGAGTTGCTTCTTTCTTAAATGTTTTTGTTTATCATCTATTGTTGGTAAGACAGAGTAGTTTCATACAAAGCTAAGGATTATCTGCAGATGATAAATAAAATAAAAAGTTATGGATAATAATTAGAACGGACACTTTGCTGTTCAAGCTGGCAGCAGAAATTTGAACTGTAGTTATCATCACTGAGGAATTTAACAGCAAGGAATGGATACGTCCACTTGTAAATACTTGAGGCCATTAAATACTTCAGTCTATCTTGAGTCACATACCAAATCTTGAAACATTATCATTTTTACACATTACAGTCAAAGTCATAATTAAAGTTGATACCATTCTACTTGATAAGGAGATGAAAAATGATTCTATAATTTTATTTAGTGAGATCTATTTTCAGGAATCTAATTCAAAGAGAAGTGGACATCTGAAATATGTCCTTCTACACCCCTGTTGCTGTAGTCACTGTCTTATCAAAACACTCACAGCATCTGTGATACTGTGATATGTATTGTGATACTAACACTGAACAAAGTTACTATGGAATTATTGCATTTTTGGTAGGAATATTAAGAATAAATCTGTTCTTTCATGTGTATCTGTGATAGTGAATGACAAAAGTGTGTAAAAGTGGCTGACCATAATGTCAGTGTACTATATACAGGGGATAAAAAAATATCCTTTCTAGGTATGCAGAGTTTTTCAACTAATTCTGAATTTAATGGGCAACAAAACTGAGGACAAGACTCCAACCCAGAAGGAGAAGTAGAGAACATTTCTGCTCATGATCACAGATATTAACAAAGGTAGGGAAAACTGCTGTGTAGCATGGGAGATGTACACTGGGTTCAGTTTCAGGTAAGAAAAATAGGCATTAGGAAAGTATCAACAGAAGGAAAAGAATGAACTCCCTTCATTATTTCAAATGCTGATGTTGGGTCACTCTCCCACTTTGTATACTATGTTATTTTCTTCCTTTTTGATCTTGATTCAGCTTCTATTAAAGATAGCAGAAACCAGTGAAAACTGGATCAGACCCTGGTGGATAGTAGGATGTTATTAGCACTAAATTTTCTCCTTCATTTGCAGCTCTCGTCATTTGTATACTGAATGCTTCCATGTTGCTTTGTAATTTGACGGTTCCCGTCTGTTAATTTGTTCCCCAGATGCTGTTTCAGGATGTTATTGCTGTTGCATGCAGTCTGTCATTTTATAGATGCTCAGACTTCATTTTGGCATCTGAGGAGCTGGAGAAGCCTCTGAAAGGCGTGTAGGTTCACATACAGAAGAGAGCCTGAGGGCAGAGAGAGCAGTTTCTGAGCAAGCTGGAGGCAGTCAAAGGATGTGGTTTTGTGGATGGAAAAGAAGCTGGATGGAACTGAGGAGATGGTCCTTCCTAAAGAGCTCCGACAAAACTCAGAGCCATGGCTATTGATAGTACTCTCATTTTGATACTGCCACAGACTTGGATAGAGCAGTGATGGTTTTGTATCAGAGGAATTGCTTAGTAAAAGAATAAGAAACAGTGGTAGAGGTTTTATAAAACAATGAGCAGAATAAATTGGCCAAAATTATCTCTGAAGTATCTCAGCCTTCCTGGGATCCCAATAAGCTCAGCTAAATCACTGTTTGAAATTTGTCATGCTATGGAAGAATCAGGTAAAATGGATTCCATGAAACTACAACAGAACTTAAAAGATAAAAGGTTCACTGATATCTGAAGCATGCTGAATCAAAAGCAAAGCTCACTCTTTCAGCAACAGGATAACTTTTCTGGCATTGGATTGGGCAATAAACTTATATATTTCTTCCCCTTTTTATATGTTAAAGCTGCCTGACTATCTTTAAAATCTGTTTTAAACTTCACTTTCAACAATAATGTATTTTCTCTAGAAAAGAAATGACACTTAAAAAAGAAATGAAAGCAGTAAAAAATAGACAGCATTTTTAATGTCCACCCTTGGTCATTCACATTAAATTGTATGTATGTGTATCAGAATTAATTAAATGAAGGCATGCCTTCCTTCCAACATAGAAAAGAATTAGGTAATACATTAAAAGTAGATAACCTTGTTTGCCTCCTACTCAACCTTTCTTCATCACTCTTAATAGAAAACTTCTAGCTATTGATTAGTTCATTTTAAATGCTACTAAGGTAAATGCCATGCTGCTTTGAACTGATGAAAGTATTGAACAAAGAAGAATCATAGTAATTGTAGCATGTTGAGGAATGCAGATCACAGGAACTAAGTAGAAAAAAAATGCTGAATGCAACCTTTTCTTTCATGTAAAATTGCAGAAAGGAAAGAAAATGCATGTTAAGGCAGTCAGAGAAATTTAACTTAACTGAAGGCAGGTCCCCCTCATCCCTATCATTTTGCTCTTATAGGAGGGACTGCAACTTCATTCTGGATCAATACATTTTCTCAGGCAACATGATTCCATCATAAATCATCATTTGCACAATGTGTTCCTGCTAATAAATCTACAGCTAGGAGGGATAAAAGGAAAACTAGTTAACAACAAACTGTGCTGTTAAACCGGGGCAGAAGCCATATAGAACACAAGGTTATTATTGACATCTGTACCTACAATATGCTCTTTATCTATGTCAACTGTTGTGAAATGAAATGAACTTTCTGCTGCAAATAGCAGAATGAACTTTCTGTCTGTGAAGTTCAAGTTGACATTCAAGACTGAAAATGCCGAACCCAAACTATTCATGAAGAGATGAGGTTTAATGTATATAATTTCACTGCAAACCTGGCCAACTGCATCTCGAGCAGATTTTCAACAGCTTCTCATAGCAAGGCAAAATTTGACACAAATACATATTTTGTGGCTTGGATTTAAATCTAAGGAACTTATTACCCAATAGACTAAAAATTTCCTTTTAAACCTCAAGTGCATTCTCAATATAATCACTTATAAAGCTAAAAACACCAATCTGGGTAAAAGAAAGGTTATGCTGATGATAATGTCATCTACTGACAGTCCAGAGAAACTGAAAGTTCAAGGGTTATACAACTCTATCCTTGGCAGCAACAATGTTTTTAAACCTGGCCCTAAACTGATGCATCTTTCTGCCCAGAATTAGGAATCTAGACTAAAATGTTTAAATCCCAATTTAGGAAGCAGCTACCTAAACCAGAAGTTAAAATCATATTCCACTGTTTTTTGAATGGCAACTGAACTTCAAATTGCTGGTAAGCATAGAAGTGTGTGCCATCATGCAGGATGCCTTGAAAGCCTAGAAAATAGGAAGAAATAGGTACAAGTCCTTACATTACACTACTTTTTCTTTTTGCCTTTGAAAACCTGCTTTGTGGGCTTGTATGTTCCAAACAACTTTGCTCCATGCCTCTTCTCCAAAATAAATTCTCCTTTTGACACCTTCCTTCCCGTATATTACCACCCTTACACACTTTACTGCTTCCAGAACTGAAGGCAGAATTATATATCAGCCACATACTCTAAAGCAGAAAGCATAGCTTCTAAATGAATGGGTCAGTTTTCCAAAAGGTTCAACAATGTTCAAACCTCAATTACTAAAGGCATTTCATTTACATACCTGAATAAAGACTTGGGATATTGTGCTTTATTTAAATCTTGGAAAAAGTTTTCTATCATGATCTTTTAGTCTATTCATTAAAAAAGAGGGTACATTATAAAGAGAATGCTGCTTAAGAAAAGACTGAATTCCGGCAAATTTACCCATGCAGGGAAATGGCACTGCACAAGCAAACAGAACACATTCAGCTTTCTTCATTAAGATTTCTACAGCAGTCAGTGAGCAGAGCTCCTAGATTTGTTTGTGTTAATGTATCTATTCAACACATTTCTTTTTTTGTTCTAACATGAGGAAAATGTTCATACTTTTGTGCCACTGTGTCACTATGTCTGCCTGAAAAATCCCTGTGTGGAAGGCATTCCCTACAAGATTGCATTCACCACAAACACTTTCTTTTTCCTTATTCAGGAACCGAAAAACAGAAGTCCAGACCTCAGCCAAATATTGTCTTCACTCGATGAATTTGTTAATCACCTCTCACATCTTGTTGATTCAGTGTCAATCAAAGGCAATACTGCTGCTCACATACTTGAGGTTGAATTGTAGCTTTAAGCATATGCATAAGTGCTTTTTTGGATGGATGCCAGGGCTTCTTGGGACCTTGCCATGTCAGGCCCCTGCTGAATACATTTTTCTCACGTGAGCTATATTTTCAGGCTCAGACTTGCATCTTTCAGCTCATTGACAGCTAAACGTCTCAGGGCATGGGTGAGAGGGGGCTCCCTGTGCTGAGCATCCTGGACTTCTTCTCATGCTCAGTGCTGTGATGGGACGTACAGATATTTCAAGATTCAGAGACCAGTTAGACAAGAGAATTCACTCCCTAGGGAATACTACTGGCTATGTTACTGCTAAATATCCTACACGTGAAAAGGAAAATGTATTTGAGCACCTGGAGGATGAGGCTAAGCATGGAGACACAAAAATGAAGAAAATGTTTCAAAATGCATATTGATGAAAACTCTAAATATTGTCTGGGTAATGGGATACTAATTAATTTTACTAAACTAAAATTGGGTTAAACCTTTTTTATGTGTCTATTTAGACAGCATTTTAGAAATGTACTGATTATCTACAACCTATGAGTTTTACGTTGTGCTTTCTAACTATTTTTGAAGGTCTGGCAACCTTGCCAGATTACTTCCACTCCTGATGTTTGGTAAGGCTTCCAGGAGCTTGTTGTGCATACGGTACACAGTTGCCAGCAAGTCTGGTATGCTCAAGTTGACCTACACATTTTTCCGAGAGAAATTCCAGTGATTTAGTGCCATACCCAAATATTTAGTTATGTCAGGTATCCCCAGCCACCAGCCCTATATGTTTTAGGAATTGCAAGAATGGGCAATTATTGTAAATCTGTATAAATAATGGAAGAAACAATTAGATCTCAGGTTTCAGATCTAGCCCCTGTGGAACGGAAACTTTGTACTTCAGCTAAGATATTCCTTTGTGTGTATATATATATATGTATATATATTTAATATAATTGCATTCTTAAGGCCATTTTTAATGGAGAAAGCTTGGAGAATCATCTTTGCTTAAATCCTAGGGACTGGGTAGCACAAAGCATCCATTCTGCTGGAGAAAGTAGGAAAGCCCAGCGCAGTCTCCATCTGAGGCATGAATATTCTGCTCTCAGAGAAAAACACCCGTGTGACATGGAAAACCTAACATGCTCAACTTTTAGTCAAAATAGAGTAATCTTTAAAATATCCAAATTGCTTTCTCTCAGTTGAGGGAATAATGATTTATAGTACAGAAGTATAATGAAATTGCCGTTTTAATAACAGTGACATAAAAATGACTTATATACGAAGAAACCTAGGAACAGTAGACAGAATACTTCATTTTCAAGACTGCAAAATATTCACTACCTTCAGTGTATTGTTGCATAATAGATACACATGTACTCTAAAGGTATCTCAGTTTTTATAGAGCCTAGTGAAAAAATTATTGCTTTAGACACCATCCAGGCATTCAGCAGTGACTATTCCTTCCCAAAGGGGTAAATGCAGTTTTAACACAAATGAGAGGAAGGCAGAATTGCTTGACAAATGCTTTCTCATAGGCCATACAGGAAATGTATGAGGGTCACCTCAAAGCTCACATAAGACTTCATGGCATTTGCTTCTATAGCATCCACTGAAACTGGTGTCCAACAGAATGTGAATTTTGGGAGTGAAATCTTGCTATCAAGTAATTTGAATGGAAAAAAAAAAAAAAAGAGTTAATTTACCATACTAGCATGTGTTAGATAAAAGTAATTTATTTATGAGTCTGAGCTCTGATTCCGTTTCCTCAAAGACAGTATCAGTCCTGGGAAGAAAAGACATTCCTGCATGATGGGAATGGACACATTTGGCAGAGCAGGGCAGAGTGGAAATGAGCTGTCCAGTCCCTCTTACTGGCTGTCTTTCATCAGGGCAGGAGCGCTGTGGGACAACATGGCAAAAGTCTGCCACATGTCTGTCTCTGATCTGTAGAGAACGTTGTCATATCAGCCATATCAACTGGGCAGCTCTTCTGAGCATCCAATCTAAAATTTTGTTTTGATCTTTGATGATCTTTAAGCTGGCCTTTGACAATAATGGTCATACAAAATCCTAAATTGGGTTGGGATTTTTGTGTGTGTCAAAAGAAAATTTATATTTCTAACACCGCAGTATTGCTTCAGCCCTTGAAAGAAATCCCTTTTGTCCTCTTCAGCCCTTGAATCAGAGATGTTTCCAGGAATTTGCTGCTTTACTGGCAATGACATCCCACATACTTTTAATCAAGTTGCAAGGTCAAAACTGATGTAGAGCTAGACTTCAACAAGAATGAATTAAATGTTATGAATTTATTAAAATTATCTGCTGATCGGCTATGTGAAATAGAGAAAACACATTCATTTCAATCTTAACAGGAGGGGAAAGGCTGAGACAACATGAGATTTAACTGAGTATATTTGAAAGACTGAAATGTATGCTAATATGTCTATGCTTCCATATAGTTTTCATTGCTTTGCTGGACTTGAATAAGGATTTTATTTTTGCCTCTTCTACCAAATAGCAATATGCAGCATATAAACTCCTTCAATAAGCCAATGATTCATGAATATTGAAATTTATTTTGAGATTGCATTAAATGGAACACAGATATTAGCTTACTAACTAGGATTTCATCTCTTCCCTCCTCTAGCAGCACTGCTATGCAGGATGCATACACAAAATTTGCTGTTCAGGTTTGTGCAGACTAACCACAATAAAGCCCCCCCCTCCCCAACAGGTGCTTGTTCTTCATCTCATTCAGAAAGCAATTTTTCTCTTTCTGGTGTAAGACACCCATAGTGAGGGAGTTTGAACTACAACCATGAATCCAAACACTCCCTAGTTTGGGGTGAGCTTGGATCCAAACCAAAATTTGCAGCTGGCACCCATCTGTAGTTACAACACAATACTGAACAAATCTGCAGCAGTGTAAATTGGCACACTTTCACAGACTTGAAAAGAGCTATGCCAGTCTTCAGAAGCAGAGGGTATGGATAATCTTACCTCTGAGGAGAAAGAAACAAAAGACGGAGGAAATAGAGGAAATATGAAAATCCAGATCAAACCAAGAAACAAAAGCAGGGTCTGGAAGTTAGAAAGCCTAGTGAGATGCAGATACACATGCATATTTGGGATATATTTATGTGTTTTAAGCAATTGGCTTTGTCTGTTCTATTGTATTTTATGTCAAGGAGTCCTCAAGATGCAAAGAATCATTTTTCTTACTAAAACTTATAAAATTACTGCTTTAACCATGGAAGATGAAGATTATGCAATTTGAGTTGTCTCCCTGTTTTTAAGCAGGTAGCTCATTAACAAGTCTCTGATGTTAATTTCCTTCTTTCGTATATATTGAGGCAAAAGAAATAAATGCAAGATGCCATAAATCTGTGTGTGTGTGTGTGTGTGTATTTTGCAAAGAAAACTATGAAAACAACAAAGAAATCCATGCACAGGTGCCTAGGCAATCATGTCTGGCAGGTGGATTCATTTAAAGAGAGACTTGGGTTAAAGGTTTCATCCAGGCACTGTTCAGACACAGTGATATTTAGAAGATGATTTCTGCTTGAAGATCACAACAGAGTTATCGAATGTGCTGGTTAGTTCAGTGAAAGTAAGCAAAATAAGCATTTCCTGCTCAAATCAGTCATTTATAACCTTTTCCTTGTCATAAATCTGCCAGTTGATCTAATTAGGTAGAAACAATGGAAATGTAAATCTGGGACCATAGCTCTGTAACAATGTATACCATGGCCAATGTGCCATCTCTTCTATCTTCGTAAGAGCTTGATCTGAACTGTTAAAGCCTTGTCAAGGACTGGCTTGCACAAAAAGTAAAAAATATGTTCTTATGCGGCAAAATGTTATTTTGCTGTGAATAAAATGTAAAATTAAAAAATTATGGTGTCTTCTTACTCTAAATCTGCTTTCAGGAAAACAAATAAGTGAATAGATTGCTGTTGAACTGTTGAACTACTGAACAGTTTTCCAAACATTCCTTGAAATGTGGACACTCCTTCACCTGTTCATTCCTCTCAAGTGCCTCCAGCCTGGCAGCACAGATAACCTCTGTGCACCTGCTCAAAGCTCAACTTTCCAGGTTACACTTCTTCAGCCTAGTACCTTGAGTATGTGTTTGGAGCAGTGTGTAATGCATGTGTGTCAGGAAAAAGGGCTCCAGATAGTAATATAGTATATATAACTATATACTTAAATAGGAAATACAATTGTTACTTCAAATGTGCATTAGTGGCGTAAACCAGGCTGTACAATAGGCTGTTACACAGCCCATGGTGTCCAAGAAAAGTGAACAGGATTGTTTTCTTTGTTGTCTACCTTCTAGACAGGTTTTCATCAATGGTTATAGCCTCAAAACAAAAAGGAAGATCAGAGAGCTACAGTTCTTATACCTGCAATAGCTACATTTTAGGCATCAATTTTGTTTTGGAAATGAAAGAATTGGAATCTCAAGGACACCTCATTGCCAATTTATCTGCCATTAAAAGTGCAATCCTGAATACAATTACGTGAGCAAAATGTACACCCCAGGCTACAGTACAATCTGGAAGAAAAGCTTTCTCTCTGCTCTGCTGAGGCTGTTCCTATTTGTGTATCAGGAGCATTCCCTGCTCTGCCGGATGTTTAGGTGAGCTTATCTTAAGGATTCTTTGAAGCTGGAACTCAAAGTGCAGTGATAAGCATGTAAGAAGCCAGCAAGGGAAATGTGTGGTTTGTAAGAACACAGTCCCTGCCCCCACAGAAAACAGGATTGCCACATGGAAGGAAATGGGTAATTCAGAATGATTGCTGAATTGGACTGAGAGCACAAGCACAAAAATATCCCCATCTTTTCAGCAGATCATCTGGCTAAAGCAAAAGTGCTGCAGTATGAGTGGTACTGAATTAAGGAGGAAAAATGACCATAGAATCATAGAAACATGAAATCATTAAGCTTGGGAAAGACAACTAAGATCAACTACTCCAACCATCAACCCATGCCTGTGACTATTCTAGACTGTGTAATTCAGCAACAAATGCCTTTTTCTTGAAAATCTCCAGGGATAATGACTCCATCACCTCCCTGGACAGCCTGCTCCAGTGCCTCATCACTGTTTCTGAGAAGAAATTCTTCCTAATATCCAACCTGAATCTCCCCTGGCACAATTTAAGGCCGTTGCATCTCATCCTATCACTAGTTACATGGGAGAAGAGGCCAACTTCCACTTCCCTGCAAACTTCTTTCAAGTCATTGTAGAGAGTGATAAGGTCTCCCTGAGCCTTTTCTTTTCCGGACTGAACAGTCCCAGTTCCCTCAGCTGCTCCTCATAAGACTTGTGTTCCAGACTATTCACAGCTTTGTTGTCCTTCTCTGAACATACCACAGTACATGTTAGTCCCACCTAGCTGACATGCATGGTTTAAATTTCAGAGGAAAAATAAAATAAAATAAAATAAAATAAAATAAAATAAAATAAAATAAAATAAAATTGTGTATAACTGTATAAAGCTAGACGTCAGATGAAGGATAGATGGATGGATGGATGAGAGATATACAGACAGACAGACAAACAGATAATGTACATATTTCAATCTATGTGTCTGATAATTTCATGTTTGCAGCCCATGTTTGAAAAGACAGCTTTCTCCTTAGCAAAATGAAAGCTTGGCTAATTTGCCTCAACCTCAGTTGACCATGTGATACTCTTATTAACTGTACAATACCATGTTACATGAAGAATTGTATGTCAGGCTGGAGAAAAACAGTGATTTGTACAGGGCAAGAACATGAGGAGGGAACCACATGAGCTTTAGTGCTGCTGTAAGGACTAATCTTGGGGTGCAGAATGTTTAACTTCACAGAGATTCCTGCTGCTGGTCCCAGGCATGGATTCTTGGCACTGTTGATTTTTTTTGTGTGTGTGTGTGATGTGTTTTCAGTGCCCTTGGTAAGCATGAGGTCAGTGTGGTGCTGATGTTTGCTGGCAATACCTTGGTGGAGGGAACATGACTCTGAAGGATGGCCAGGAAGAGGCGCGCAGGAAGGACTGTGTGACGTCATAGGCTGGAGTAATTGAAATTCAATACCGCAAAATGCAAGGTCGTGCATTTACAGATTAATAACAAAAGCCTCTTCTACAGGCTAAGGGGTCATTTGTTAGAAATGAATGAGGAAGAGAAAAACTTGACTATATGAGCAAGTCACAAGATAACTATTAACTATCAGAGTAACACAGTAGCAGCATATCTAGCAAGGATAGGGAAAAATTACTGACACTGAACTAATGGATAGAGAGGCTGATGGAATTTGGCCAAGTAGCAGAAAGAATTATGCAGCATGTATAAATACAACCATTTGTAATATGGAGGATATGGACTCGATATCCCAGCAAGACATTCCCTGCTTCCAGTTATGAAAACTGCTTTTCCTGTAGTCTTCATGAGACCTATTCCCCAACATGGCACACTGAGAAACTATCAGGCATAAGTGCTTAGTATACATACTTAGTTCACAAGTAATTCAGAGCATCAAACCAAAAATAACTTCATCAATGTCATTTTGGCCAATTGTCACAGTGTTTTCAGAGAAACATTTTAGTGCTTTCATACCTCTTTCATACTGCTGGATATCTTATATTTTCACTTCTACCAGAAGTAGTTCTGAAAATTTCTTTGTGTCTAAGATTGGAAACATTAGGTTTAATTTCTTTCAAAGTTGTAAGAATTGATTTAGATCTGAGTGTGAGTTTGCAAATCTAGTTTACTTGATTGACCAATCACCATGAGTTTTAAGGGAATTCAATGCTTAAGGAAGCTCTTTTCAGGGAAGGAGAATTCACCTGAAGTCTTGATGTGAAGTCTGACAAATATCAGCAAAATAAAAGCAGCACCATTATCCATTGGTACAGGATAATGTTAGGTGCTGTGAAATGTGAAACTGTGAAATGGGAAAGCTCTGCTGAGGCATTTGATGTGAGCCACAGTTTATGCACTTCCAAAAGCAGTTTGTTAGGAAGTGTCTGAAGGGATTAGTGTAAGGATATGGAACCTTTTAGCTGTAAGTCTCCAGTCCAAATCCTCTCCAGGTCAGAAGTGAATGAGGACCTAAAGCACTGGAATGGATGGAGTTGGATCCATTGTTGTTCCTACGAATGTTATGTATGCGCTTAACAGCTTCTTTGATCAGAGGGTGGGAAGCCCGTATTATTTGTTGGCCCACATGAAATAGGTTGATGTCCCTGATGTGATGCTACTCAGTCAGCACCAAAGGATTAAAGAGCAATGGAGAGTTTTTACACATCTGGTGCTTTTCCCACTGGAGTGTGCTGAGTGACAGGTGCAGAAAAGCCTTACCTGCTTTGGGTAGAGAGGATTGCAGTCCCCAGTGCTATAAATCTGGTACCTGTCACAAGCACTAAAGCTCATGTTACATAGGACAAGCCTAGAGCTTTGTTTTTTCTTTAATGTTTTCACAGCTACATCTAATCAATACAGTCTTCTCTTTGTTGTTGGAAGAAGTAGTAATTAACTTTCTGTCTAACACAAGCGCACTCTCATGCTGGCATAAAAGTCTGAAGAACAGTAAAAACAGTTTTTCTTAAACTAATCAGTAGTCTTTACCAAATTCATGCAATTACTAAGATCACACTCAAAAAAAAAAAAGAAAAAAAAATTAAAAATTTAAGAAGTCAGTGTAGCATATCTTTGTTTTATTACAAGGAAAAACTAAGGCAGTAATAGAAAGTCCAGAGAGACTATAGTCAAGCATTCATCAAGGTAACACTTTCAGGATTACATGGGTGGAAGTACGTACTCACTGTAGGATTAAACTGCAATGTCACAGCTTTGTGATTTGCCTCTGGAGAAGGAAAGGAGATCAAGAGGTTTTATCGTGTTCAGGTGCAAGCCACAGGAAATTAGGCTTGCTTTATAGACCATGATTTCCTGACTACAGGAGCATAACAATAATTAGAAATCTTGCAGAGGAGATTATATACTGCAAATGTAGTTGTTTACCCCTACATCCCTGTTGTGATATGAGTTTTCCAACGCCATTAGTTACACTGCATATTTTTTTCAGCTGAAATAGAGAAGAAAAGAAGTCTCATGGAACAAAATAAATGTCATAGGGCAATAAGGGAAATGAGTTTTCATACAAGAGGTGGAAAGATCAGCCAGCAACCTAATGGAAGATCAGGAAACCTTGTCACTGTATGAAGATGGTATTGCTCACTATCTCACACTTGTATCTCTACACCACATTCTGTAGCTCCTTCACTGAAAAGTGCAGATCAGAGCCACCATAACATCCCAAACTAATGCTGTCTTTGGAAAAGGAATCTAGAGACATTTATAACAAAGAAACAACAACAAAGAAACAACAATGAAACATAAAAGGCAAAGGAGATACATATGTGAAATGATACTACATATATGAAAAGATTCTGAAGAAAAATGTGCAGGATTCTGGGGTGATGCTATCTGCTTAGGAAGTATTTGAAAAGCTTTTTTAGCAATGAAGATGCTAATAAGAGTGGATGAAGTAAACCATGCTCTGCAGAACCAAATCTGAAGAGGCCATGCAAATCAATCACAGATAACTAAATGGTGGAAATTCCAAAAGCACGTTCCCTGCTTCAGTAGCAGTTACCAGAAGTTTATTGATGACAATAGCACTCATGTTGAGCCTACCATATACGGGTATTTTCAGTTTTGGTTTTTTTTTTTTTCACTGTATTGCATTGTGTTTTGAAAATATGCAAATGTGAAATATTCTTACTGCAATACATCCTGTCCAACAAATTAAGACAGCCTGTCAGATTTCCTTGCAAGCCTGTTTTAATTCAGCTGAGCCATTAGGTTGTTTTAGAAAGACATTGTGCTTAGACACATGCCACCATCACTGAGACACATAAGCCCAATTGACAGCCGCCTTATCATGCAATGGCAAGGTGTTTGTCAGAGAGAGACAGTCTTCAACACATGGAAGTGGACCAGAGTAATGATAAGATTTTCACAGAATAAGGGGTGTATTGAATTAAGATTCTACCTGATTGCATTAATTACTGAGTTTGAATTAAGAAGGTAAGCTCTAATTTTTTACTCTCTTTGATTAATGTGTCATTATTTATTGGCCCTAACTTTGATATTACACAATACAAATCTCATTGCTCAACATATTTTTATTTGTTTTAATACTAACAATAGGCTATTATATCTATGTAAAATTGAATTCATCTCACTTTCTTTAATGATCTAGTATCTAGGAATCCAATCTTGTCACTTCAGAGTTCATTATCACTCTCCAGAGAAACATTTAGGCTTTCCATGTGAGGTACCACTTTCTCACATGGAGCAACCTGAATGATGCACTTTATTAGACCCCTAACTTTTAAATGGCTAAAGTGAGATGGATGCTGCCCAGAAGGATAACCATTTCAGCCTTTGAAGCTGAAGATGAAGAGACATCTACAAAAAAAAAAAAAAAAAAAAAAAAACCTCATTAGAGTTGTTTAAAGAATGAGGATGAGACAAATACTGGTACCATGCAAACTGCTGGGAGTTTTACTGCTACTCTCGGTGGAGACAGAAGGTCACCCCAAGCCTCTCTAGAGGGTCAGTGCGGTTTTTATGAGTTGTTTTCTCAGTTAGATGGCCACTTGTAAGAGTCCATCTCATACTCCCTATCTTTTCTGAAAGAAGCATAGCACACAAGGAGGAATATGACTGGGAAATCCATTACATTATCTTAAGCTCAAGTTTTTTTAATCTATTTTTGACAATAACAGTTTGTAATGAGTGTAGAAGATGGACTGCTTGCTGGATCAGTAGTACTAAGGACTGAAGCTTCCCTAACAGGTTTAATGTGCCTTCCGTTTATAAACTAAGATACAGATGTGATGTTAAAGCTATGCCAAAAGTATACTAAGTACCATGTTACTCGAAGAACACGAGAGAAAAACATCAAACCTTGTAATGGACATTATTAGATGACATAAAGCTTCACACTAGTCTTGACTGGAATTTAATAGAGGAATGAAAAGAATTCATGTGATGCCTCCTATAAAGTGATGATGTTTTAGAATGAGATCCATATAACATATGCTGTTATAATGGGACTACATTTTTGTTTTCATCTGATGTCTCCCAAAAACATTCCATGTTCTTTACAAGTAATAAGATTATGTTCATGTTGGTCAACACCACAAGCTGAGAAGCCGAAAGATACCAACCACTGCGATGTTATTTGCCTGTTCCTTCTGCTGGAAGGAAATCACCTTCAGTGACAGATTGAATGAATCCAGCTGAACTTTTATTGGATGAGATAAGGAATACTAAAATGACCTATGACAATATTGTTATGGAGGCCAATATTTTCACTGCTGGGAGAGATCCACAAAAATATCTCGCCCTTGCCTTGAGTTTCCAGAGATTTTCAGTTGCTGTTTGAGCAACTTCTGGAAATAGTGAATATTTAGAACCTGTTTTCCTGAGATTCCTTGAACAGAAGATTTAAAAATTACATCAACAAGACCTTGGTGCAATGGCTTTGCATAGAGTACTACAGAACATTTCACATATATAAAAAGATGCTCTTATGGCTCTTATGGCTAGAGATATTGTTTCCGCTTAGGATGGAATTTGTACATCAGATTTACCTCAGTGAAAAGCTGAAATCATTTAAAATGTATCTCTTCTGTCTAATTGTGATAGGATGGGAGCTATCAGCAGAAGTTATTCATCCCAGGAAACCTAGTAAAAGCAAGAGTAGCTACATATCCTGTTGACCTGAGGTCTGAAACATAACTATAAGTATTATATTACATGTGGTTTATAGATACTTATTTAAAATACCTTCATGAATTTTTACTGGGGAACAGTACTTCAGAATTTAGAATAGATTGAGCCTTAGCTAAGTCAGAAGGATAGAGAGATAAGAAGGGAAGAGAGGACTTTCATATTATTTTACCGTAAGTGCTTTTAATCAGTAGATGAAATTTGATGTCTTAGAGTTTATTTTGAGCAAAAAGAGAAATTAGTGATGGAAACAACATTACTTATAGAAGAAAAAAAAAAAAGTAAAAAAAATAAAAAAGCACACAATTATGTATTCTGAAATATGACAAGAAAAAAAAAATAACCACTCACAATCATTAGAGCTTTTAGCCAGTTTCCTATGAAAAGCCCTCACCAAGTACTCCTACTTATTTAAGTGTGGCCCTTTGGGTCATGGAGCAGTGACTGCTCAAGCTGCTGCAGGCTCTCTGCCCTGCCTCTGGCTGTTCAAAGCCCAAGTACATCCATTCAGAATGAAGCAGATTGGATGGAATTTTGTCTATTACTTCAGCTTCCTTCTTCTGTAACAGAGGTTTTGACTTTTTAAAGATATCTGAAATGAAAGGTAGCGGTTAACCTAATAGTTCCACTGAATTTTAATCTGGGCTATAACAATGTTTTAAGACTTTCTGAAAGTAAGTTTAAAGTTTTACAGGGCTATTAAATGTTAACCTGGCCTTTGACAGCAGTAGTGTGGTTTCATCAGCTCACACTGTGAAGAACTGAGAAAGATGGAACACAGCATGATCTTCCTATACCCACTCACATCCACCAGTATTATATTTGGTATTTAAATACTGCTTACACATTACTGTGAGATCATTGGAAACCACAGGGAATCCCAGTAGCAATCCTGCCAAACCTCTGCACCTCTTTCTCTGTTCTAAAAAAAAAGTTGGCAGCAAATGTTATTCTGTCTTTCTGAAACCCTTCATAGGTTCATTACCCCTCTTCAATTTGCTAAAACTCAGAATAAAAGTAGTCATATGAAACTCCTAAGCAGGCCATTTGATTACTTTCACACTACCATACAGCACTATGTTAATGCAGACATAATATTACACAAATACCCTAACATTTTTTTCAACTTAAGCTGTTGAAATAAAAGCAAAGAGAGATGTATTTGGTCATGGTTCATGCCAGCAGAGAATTTTCTCCTAGAATAGTTCTCTGTCAAATCCAGCTTTTAATAGAAGTGGTTGTGGAGCTCCCTTCATCTGCTAGGTTGACATGTCTAGTGCTAAGTTTCATCCTGTCGTGCTTACTTCCAGTCCTTATGCCAAAATAATTTATTCCTTTTAGTCATGGCATTTCCATTTTGCAAATAATTGTGATCTGTAACTATACCCATCTTAATTCTCATTTGGTGGATCTAAATACATTTAAGTATCTTTATTTCTCTCCTTGTGAATCAATTTTTCCAGTTTTCTTTTCCACTCCTTTGTATTTTTCTGATTTTTTTTCAAATTCATCAGTATCATTAAACTTGCCCAGGGCTTCATGTGGCCTTTATTAATGCCATACATAGTAAGGAGAGACACAAATCATTCATATATCGCATAGGAGGAGGGTTGTTTGTATGTAATAATTGTGAAGGAGATATATAGTACAGATGACCATAGGAAATAATTACATTTTATCCTAATTCCAGAATAGGTAGATAATCTAGTTTTCTTAAGCATGATGCAAGAAAAATGTTTATTTCTGTCCCAGTAAGTGATTCCCAAACTATAGGTCACAGCTGGGATCAATTAAGATCATATGTTCATGAGCCCCACAGAAATGTGTTAGGCAACGGGGAGGGTGCTGAGTGCCACTGGAAACAAGGGCAGAGGAATCCCCAGTCTAACAGATACATGATATGACTTGCACAACACAACAGGGTGCTACCATGGATGGGGAGTTCTTCCCATGAGTCTGGTCCCAGTTGAACACTAGCGTGAGCTGGAGCAGCCCAGAGCCCAGTTCAGCTGCTTCCTGGTAGCTGCAGAAGGGGAGGGAACACACTTCTGAACACAGCAGGAACATGAGGAAGCAGCAGATTTTTTCCACCTTTCATATGCCCACGTCAATTCCTTTCAAACTCATTTCCTTGGGCATTTTCTGTTCACTGATAAACCACAGTACTGGCTGCAGAAGCCATCTAGTTTGGCTCTGTGTCCATTTTGGACTCTGGTGCAACAGAGGTCTGTCTCAGATGGGACAAAAGAATAACACTGTACAACATATGGGAACAACATCAAGTTTCAGAGGAGTGTTTCATCCTAGCTACTTATTGGTGCACAGGGAAAAAGAATCTCAGGGCACAGATCAGTTTTCATGAAGTTCCCTAAGGAAAAGTCTCCATTAAGTGCATTATTTTTTTGTCTGTAAGATGTCTCTCAGAGTCTTGACCATGTAAAGTTAATGTGCTTTGTCTTTTATTTCTCTATACTTATGATTCATATTAAGATTGGAATCTACCAAAAACCACTTTATCTTTCTGCAAATGTGGTGGAGATCCTTTCTGAGGAAGGATTCTTTGCCTTCAGCTTCTTTCCCTCCATACAGCTGTTGTGCGCATGTATGAGTTCAGACAACTATAACATTTCCAGAGAAACTGGACATACTGTAGGCACACACTCCTCACCTTCCTCTTCCTGCTGCCAGACTTTCTGCAAATGAGCTGATTCCTGAGCAAGCATCATCAGAACCCAGTGCTCCCTCACACTCCCTTCACACTATCCCTCCCTATGGCTTTGACCCTCCCATGCTGAATCTGAGTCTTGCTCCTCTTGTCAGCCACGCATTTCATTTTGTCCTTGAAAAAAGTTATTCAGATTTCTCACCATGTTTTCTCTCTCTCTCTCTTCTTTTTTTAAAAAAAACTATTATTATTTCCTTCTTTGCATCCTAGTCATCTTATACGTCAGATTCATGTTTCTTTTTATAATTTTTAGGTTTCTATGCAAGCCTGCTTCATGTGTATCCTTCTATTTAGTTTTTCCATCTTCTTCTGTCCAAAACAAAATAAAACAGAACAAAACAGTATTCTGCTTGTGTCTTTCACAGAAGCCTTTTTTTCCATTTATTCTCACAGTACTTTCCCTGTCTGATGGCTTACTGACGGATAACTCACTGCAGAGAGGTAGGTGGAGTTAGGGTCATTTAGACAGGGCTGGACAAGAGAAATCAAATCCAGAGAACAGTATTTCTTTGCAGGAGAGCTCATATCTTTATTTTCTTATGAATATTGCGTAGTACCACAGAGGACAGCTTGACAGGTATTCTCATATAAATGTTTTGTGGTGAAAAAGCTACTTGCTTTTAAAATAATAATAACAAATATATAGAGAGAGATTTTAAAAGTACTTCTATTCTGCCCATTCAATTGTTTTCTCTTATCTGCTTTATTTTGGTTTATTTATTTCATCTTACTCTCAAGTGAATAAATGAATGAACAGGGTCTGGGACATTTTTCTTGCTTTTGCCATTTTCTTTCTCACACTGTAACTTTTCAGAACTTCCCCAACTTTGGAAAAAGTAAAGAGGAAAAAAAAAAAAAAAAGAAAGAAAGAAAATAAATGAATAATAATAATAAAAAAAAAACACAATAACTTTGTCACTCTGTATCTTCTCAAAAAGGTGATAAAAGGTTTTAAAATGCAACAGAGTTATAGAATTTCATTCTTCTGTTGTTTTACACTTTTCCAGATGTAAAGAGGTTTTAAAGTTTACAGAGCTACAACAGAAAAATGAAATGAAAATCTAAGGAAGAGGGAGAATAGATCTCAACATTTTCACTGTGTGCCTCTAAAGAGGAAAGGTGTGGGTGAAAAGAAAGAGCAAAGATGGGATGAAAGCTTTGTAAAGAAAATGTCACTGTGGTGCATGATGTAGTTAAAAAGAAAGGAAAAATAAAACAATTTCCTCTTACTTCATTATTCCTGCATTTCCTTGATAACTTCAGTCTTCAGTGTAACCAAGGTATGTGGATCAAGTGGAAAGCAGTCCATAAGGTCTCGACTCAGAAAAGCATCCAAATTTATCTTTACATTTACTAGCTCGCAGCCTCAATTGGGCGCTGTAAATAGCAGCAAAAGAGACAGAGCATTCTCAGAGGCCTCGGCTGTGAGTGCACTTCCAGAGGCACTAAATTTAAACAGGAATCCCTAGCTCCCCACCCCAAGAGGAAGACACATTCCTTTGATGTTGCCACAATTTACAGATAACCATTAAACAGTCAATATTGCTTTTTTTTTTTTTTTTTTTTTTTTTTTTTTTTTTTTTAGGATCTGACCAAGTCCCCAGCACAAGGGTTGTGCTCAGGACACATCTCTCACATTTGAAACAGGCAGTCTTGCCAGGAAGGAACACTTGAAGGACAATGTAACTTCATGCTGAACAGTTACTCCGTTCATTCACCTTTTTGTCCTCCTGGCTCAGGATGTGGTTACAGCAATAAGGAAGACAAGCTTCATTCTGTATGGCCATGCAGATTTTTACAAGTGCAGCATGTAGGCTTTTTTTCATCATTGGCAAAAATGCCAAGCTAATGGTTGGTGACCATGTTGTAAAATAGTGTTTTGTAGCTGAGAACTTGCTCTATCAAACAGTGTCATTGTGCTTTTTATACCTGTTGCAGTTTCCATGGAAATAAATCAGAGGCATTACTTTTGGATAAATTTTCGAGTCATGTAAAAATGAAATATGAAAGGGGAAGTGTAGAGTTGTATTTATTTTGCTTCATTCTGTAAAATATTAGCTGTAAATCTAAATAAATAAATATCAATACTTTTTTTTTTTTTTTCCTTGTCTTTTCAGATGACAGTGCTTATTGCCGTTATTTGTGGAACTGGAATGGCTTAGGAGGTGCTCCAGATTATTGGGTAAATAATGTATGTTGAAGAATAGACTCCATCTTTTCTCTTCTGCAAGTTCTTCATTTTGTTGAATGATTTATTTACAGTACGTCTATGAATCCATACCTTCTGTGGATGATGTCATCTTTCTCATGTGTTACACGTGCTACACCCCTGAGAAAAAGGCAGCAATGTATCTCACCCTCAACTGTTTCTCATTCCTCTTAAGCAGTGCATATAGTTTCCATTCATATTTTCTTTGGTTGTCACTGAGGTATCTATTAAAAAATACACATTTATAGAAAAAGGAAGGAAAATGTTCCATGTTCAAGTTGTTTTTCTCTGCTATTGGTATTTCAGACAGCAGACAAACTATTCTGCTTATGTCTTTCACTGAAGCCTTGTTTGCCATATATTCTCATAGTACTTTCCATGCCTGATGGCTAACACTAGTCTGCAGAGAGGTTAATCAATCCAAGGCTAAATGGAGATAATGTGCAATAAAGCTAGAAGCAAAAGGACTGGAGAAGGCAAAGAACACAGAAACACAGAGATTCTTCTGCTCTCACTTTCCCAAAGGAAAAAAAAAACAAAAAACAAAAAACAAAACAAAACAAAACAAAAAAACGAGGGAAGGTTTTAAATATCTGTCTGGTTTTCTCAGTAAGAGGTCAGTATTTACATTTTTAATGTTATTTTATTTATTTTTGATTCTATTTATTACATATGTGAAATACATGAATCTTTGAACCACACTGCAAAGCTACCAGACATTAGAAGGATTAAAAAAAAAAAGTAGAATAACTGTCTGAGTTTTAGAGTTGAACTCTTTTTCTTTGGTGCACTGAAAAATCCATCCCCACACGCTAAGCTCCCAGCTGAGTGGGTTACAAGCACCTCCAGGGAGGCAAGGAGAACTTCCTCCAGCCCCTGCTAACTTCCCTGAGCTGGGAATTGGTGACTGCTCCTTAGCAAAACTAAAACATCAGTTTTGTTGGTGGAAATTTTGTTTCACTGTCATTCTCCCAGTCCCGACTAGATATTCCCTCTGTTTCAAGGCTTGGCGGAATGCACGTTGGAGTTAAATTTTCAAAAAATGTTTTTCTTTTCTACAAGTGTAAGATGCAAGACCTCAAGTGTAACCAGAACTAAATGTCTGCTTTAAGCCATAGTCCATATAAATTAAATAGAAACTGTATTTCATAATAATATTTTTATACTTGACTCTTCAAGCACCAAAGAACAAGAATTCTGAATTTTCTAAATCTTTTATAAAAAACCTCCTTGATATACACCAGCTTCATTATCCCAGTTCTCTTACCTGCAGAAATGCCATTGATATGAATGAGAGTGATTTGTATAGAGAAACTCAGAGTCCAGATCTATTAAAAAATTCTTAAAGAAGAATTTTGGAAAAAAAAAACAAAAAAACAAAAACAAAAACAGAGAGTTATTTTTAGTGTAGATTTGACTAGATAGCATCCTTATATAAAGTGGACAGTAAATGGTTTCTAATTTTTAATACAATGTCCAAAAGAATCGATTGTTGGATGACGTGGTGAATATCTCTTAATTTTTTTTTCACATTAAAATATTTTATATTAAAATTGATTACTTTTTTCCTCTTAAATATTCATAACTTTATATATACACACATATATATACACTACTGATTTTATAAAGTAAAAATATATGTGGCAGAAAAATGCATATATCATCACTGAGAAAATAGCTAGCTAAGCTTCAAATAAATGTATAAGTTTCTCTCTGGGAAGCCTGAATCCATTAGTGAACTCAACTAATAGGTCAAGAAAAGTAATAGCCAAATAAATATTTTATTAGCATTTTGTGAAACTTGCTAATGGTTAAGCCTGCTATCCCTACAGTAGTGGAAATCTTCATAAAATATCAGGTTGTTATTTGATAGATATGGTCTCAATTTCATACAAAGTGACTTCCTGGGTGCGCCTGTAAATAAGTATTTTCACATTAATTGAATTCTTTATTCTTGAATACAGTGGAGGAAATCTGCTGCTACTCCATTGGTTAGCTGATAAAAGAGAATCCAACAGAGCTGTATCAAGCTGACATTATTATACAAAGAAAGTATGTTACACATTTTTCATGACCTTTCATAGTAAAGTTGTCTCTTGAAATGGTAAATAAGGAAAAATCAGGAGGATCAGACCTCAGGTTCAAAGTCTCATTTTCAGAAAGTGCAGCAAAGCCCCACAAACACCCCCAGAGGTCAAGGAGAAGAGTCATCTGTGAATACCAGAATGCATTTTGGACAGCATATCCTCATCCTTGTCCTTCGTGGATCTAAACCTTAACTTCCAGAGACATCATCCCTCTGGAGCTAGATCTCCTACAAGTGAGATACTAGCAGGGACTGAGTTTGCCACCTGCCCCATGTAAGGCTGAGGGTGGCATCAGGCAGCAACATCACATCTTGCTGGCTGGTTCTCTGGGCAAGCCCATTCTCAAGAATGCCAGGGCCAATCCTGATGGGTTGGGGAGTAAAGGTATCTTGCCAGCATCCCAGTGCTGGGGGCATTTCAGATATCATCCTGTTGTGACAGTCTCTCTCACAGTTTTAGGTACTGAGAGGACAGGGCTCTGTGGACAACTCTTTGTAGGTAATCTGTCTGCCTTGTCTTTCTCTGCTTCTTTAATTTTGTTTTTCTCCCTTTTTTCTCCAAGCAAAGCCTATCCAGCTCTATTTTTCCCGCTAACCTTAGCAGTCTGTGTTGCAGATCCTCCCACCTCTGTTCAAAGCTAGATAGCATTTATTCTGTAAATAATATCAGGAGAAGTTTCATGGAGCAGGAAACCATTAAACATCAGAAAAGGCATAAGATCTGGTGCACTGCAGATGTAGTATTTGCTCCAGTAGTGGTATAATGTAAATAAATCTGAAACTTGAATCCTCCTTTATGCTTTCCTGGGTTTTGTTTCTCCTTATATCTTATATATATATGTATATACATATATATATATATATGTATATACATATAAATATATATGAAGAGAGAGAGAGAGAAATCACCCATGTTTGAAGCAAGTTTTTTTGTGTGTGTGATTGAGTAATCACTGCGGTTAGATCATACTACTGATTGAGGGAGTGTTTCCTTTTCGGGACACTAAATCCAGTTTATTAAATTATGTTAATATTTAAATAGGGAAAATATTTAATGATTCTCTCTTTTTCAGACCAGATGGATTGATTTCTTTTCTGAAGAGTGCAGTTTATGAAAATATTGTCTAAACTATCTGTTAGAGTGCTAGAAGAACATACACTGTATGATTCTTATGTATAATTTAAATGGCAATTTCAAGGCTTCAGTTCTGCAGCTGTTCTACATATAAAATTCTCACTCAGATTTACAGTTGGAGGAGATTCAATGGAAGTGATTCTACAATTGATTTCAGTAGGTGTTTTGACTACAAGAGGAGTGCAAAATTGGCCAACAGTATTTGTAAAGTGCTTTTGGATTCCTGGAGTAAAGGCACCACGGTATAAATTGTCATGGTGCAGGAGCACTCTCCTCATCCCAAATCCCATTAAAATATCCAATTTTAAAAAAATCTGTGGCCATATTCTCATTGTGCACTTGTACTATCAAAAATGAAACGCCACGTCAATGCAACAGGAGCACACCAAAGCAGAACTTATACCATACACACCAGTCCAAAGCGTGGATCGGTAAAAGTAGAAAAGTGAAGGGTTTTTTTTTGTTTACCTTTGGCATCATGACATTTGCATTCCAGTCCATAAATTAAGGCTAAGGTATTGTCCAAAACTACATGGGCTTTATAGCCAATGTCCTGCAGAGTAGGGTTTGTAACCTATATCTACATCTACAACAGTAAATTACTCCAGGGTTTTTCCCTGGTGCTGAGGCCAGCTGGCAAGATCTGGCCACATCGATGCTATTAAACTCTTTTTACTTTCCAAAACAGAATGGCTGAATCCAAACTGCCAATTGGGAATGATCTTTGGCCCATACTAATTTCCAAATTGTTCCAGTGATTTTTTGGAAGAGCTCTAGCATTCACCAGCCAAAACTGTGTCAGGGATTTTTCTAACAATTTAACAATGCAGACAACTGAGTTCCAGCGCTGACTCTGTTTTAACTTCTTAGCATAGCTGTGTTTTCTATATCTTCCCTGTGTTTTCTGTTTCCTGAGCAGATGCTCTACTTACAGGATACAATATCAGTGGGAAAAATTTGTCATCTGTCATCAGAATAAAACCATGGACTTCCTTGAGGTCTTGAGTAGATAGAGATGTGAGATCCTGAGTGTGGTGTCAGAGACACCAAACACCTCCTTTAATTAATTTAATTGTACGTGCTCGTGAAAGACTGTCAATACTCACATCTATCCATTTAATACAAAGTACATACTAAGGAAAAAGCTGAAGGAAGAACATTTGTCAAAAAGATCGCAACAGGGAAAACAAAAGTGTATTTGAAGACCTATTGCCATAGCCCTACAATGTCTTTAGTATTATTGTAAATACTTATTTACTTTTGCTTATACGGTTTTGTTTTGTTTTGTTTTTGGACATTGTATCTTTGCTTTCCTTCCATATGCAAAGTATGTTTTGTTCTTTTTATTATTTTGTTTGCTTATTTGTTTGAAATGCAATATTTAAGTGTGGAAAAGTGCAAAAATTTCAGGCCAGAGTCTTTTTATTGGGCTGAAGAAGTCTCAGGTCACCATGGCTACATGAAAGGTTAAGTTTTAAACAGGCAGTTATCAGGGGAGAGTTGGAGAGGGTTGGTTATTATTACTGCTTTTTCCCCTTTTGCAGACATTAATACTTCATCATTCGTATCCACTTTATACAAAATCAGGATGGCTGATTTTAACAGTTTAAGTAGATGGCTTTCATAAATGTAGCTGACTTCAGATGAATCACTTCGTCTGTGTGCAGACCTGTTGGCTCTGATAACCCACAGCTGATGAATGGCCACACACAGCTGAGGATGAC
This sequence comes from Perdix hodgsoniae, assembly GCA_035772895.1. Classification (NCBI taxonomy): domain Eukaryota; kingdom Metazoa; phylum Chordata; class Aves; order Galliformes; family Phasianidae; genus Perdix; species Perdix hodgsoniae. Next base: position 1,644,920 of record JAPSGF010000034.1, read on the forward strand.
AGAGTTGGGCTTGGGCAATGGCTGTCCACAGCCTCAAAAAGGGGCAGCAGTAGAAGTTTCTATGGACAGAAATGGATGTAAAGCAAGCAGTTTTCAGTATTTGGGGTTTTTTTTCCCACCTTTTTTCTACACTTTGAAAGAGAAAGAAAGGCTTTGCACTGCAGTGGCACTGTTATAGGAGCAGATTAGTTCTCATCTCTAAAAAGTGTGAGAGCTGAACCTCAATGAAAAAGGTGAATGAAATTAGGTGAAGGCAGGGCAGGCTTTGCAGAGATTTAGAGAACTGCAGAATGTGCAGAGCAGCTGTGTCTCATCAAGTAGAGACCAGGTGTGAGTGTAAGCAATGATTACACCCAAAATTGGTTCTTAGTTTTGGTACTGGCCTGAAAATGTAATCTGAACATTCATAACATTATGGCAGAGTTTTAATTTGATTCACATTTAATGTCTCAGAGAAACAAGCTTTGCATATGTGTCCTGTTTTTGGCCATTTATGATAATGAAAATCAACTGCTCCAGCAAAAAGCAGGACAATACAAGATGCCAAAATGCTGCATTAGTATATGAAACTTAATGTAACAAATACAAGTGATAATTTTATTTTTCTATATGTATTTATGAACAGCCTTTTTTATAAGCAGGACAAGGGGAAATGGTTGGTTTTAAGACGAGGGAGGGGAGATTTAGGTTGGATGTCAGGGGGAAATTCTTTACAGAGAAAGTGGTGAGGTGCTGGAACAGGCTGCCCAGAGAGGTTGTGGATGCCCCCTCCCTAAAGTATTCAAGGCCAGACTGGATGTGGCCCTGGGCAGCCTGGTCTAGCATTAAATGGGGAGGTTGGTGGCCCTGCATGTGGCAGGGGGGTTGAAGATTCATGATCCTTGAGGTCCCTTCCAACCCTGGCCATTCTGTGATGAGCAGTTCTGCTTGCTTGCAGATGAATCCTGCCCCTATATCTCTTTCCATGTTTGCAAACATTAAGACTTGAATGAGAAAGACTTTCAGACACATTTTAGAGTATATACATGACTCAATTTTGGTTGAAGATAGTCATCGTCTTCTAAATGAATTTTCAGAGAGGCAGAAAAAGTGATTTACCATAAATACTTTAGCTTACGTAAATGTCAGAGAAATGCAAGTAAGTGTAAACATGAAATTTCAAGGGAAAGTATTAAGATCCTTCAACTGTGGTGGGAATTTCTGTAGCAGGAGATAGTGATATTGTGCCAGATTTTTTTTATTCTAGCAAAATTTAATAGGGCATGAAAGGATACCTTAAAACTTATAAAATTTGGGGGATAACGTATTTGTATATCTTTGTGGATCTGTGTTACCTACACCTCCTGTTCTTATGCATCTTTCCTAGGATGAGATGCAAAGCTCAAACTTGAGATCATACTAACCAAACCTAAAATGCAAAGTCAATGTTTTCCTCCTTTCCCCAAATGTGCCCTTTTTTTGCCTCCCATATAATACAGAAACAACTCCTATGTCAAATACCTCCAAAGTGATAGTTTTAGGATGTGGTTTACGAATCCAAAAACACTTTCAAACACAGAATAGGAAAGATTCCCAGTGTGTGATGCAGAAATGGCCTCTGGCACTAACAGGACCTGATAATTAAGAACTGAAATTCCACTTTCCAGTGCAGTTGTGACACTTCTCACTCAGAAAGAACTAAACACAAGAGTATTTGACATGATATAGAGACCAGTTCTGTTCTGCGAGATTGCTAGTGTTTGCTTTTGGCTGTATGCATTGGGCCTTAAACAATACAGGAAATATAGAGATATATAAATGATGTACTTTCACTGCAGTGTTTCAAAGCCCTTTAAAGTATCTCTAAAATGATTTTTAAAATCTCTTTTGATAAATACAGAAAGGACAGTGGTGTGATGGCTGTATATAAAGATTTTATTTCACTGATTTAGAATGACCACCTCAAATTTCCTATCCTTGCTATGATGCATCCAAATCAAACTTCTATGTCACGCCAGTTATGCACTTCCATTCACAAAAAAAGAATGCTACTAGACCAGAATTTTGAAATTATAAAGGTTGTTTCAGCATTCTCAGTAAGCTTGTTAGGTTAAACAGAAATAATTAATGTCATCCAGTAAATAGTTTTGGAGTTTGTTTGTTGAGAAAGAAATTTATCAGCTTCTGTGATAACAAAAGGGACAATGGGAAGAGCTATGCTCAAGATTCATGCAAAAAGATCTGGAATCTTTTATTTCGTAAATTGATGTTTCTCAAATGCAAAGATTTGTAGGAGCTACAGCTGAAGTTGATAATATTTATTTTGTCTATTATTTCTGAGATACTGGGGGTATATATGAGCCAACAACCACCTTGATGGGAAGAAAGCTATTACTAGTTGATATTGTCACCCCTATATAAGTTGAGGAAGTACAGAAATTAAATACAAGCAGGAGAGAGCCTTGTATACTTCTTGGGGGGAGAGTGGGAATATACCTACAGGCAGGAGTTCTACAAGGTTTGTTTCAGCAAAAGATGTGCTAATTGCAGATTTTTAATTCGTAACAATATAACTCCATCATTTCTATAAAATCATATTTAATATACAACAAACTTTCACCACATAAGCACATTAAAAACACCTTTTTTATAGTTCCAAGAATTGATTACAGGGTTCTCATAAAAGCATTTTCATAACTAGAATCTTAATACAGAATGATTCTTTTTTCTATGCCAAAATACATTTAGATGGTAAATTGCTTATAGAAAAAGATACAGAGAGAAATGGGGTTTGCTGGCATGTAATCCATTTTATTTCATTCTGTCATGGTCAAATTTAAAGCTATATTTGAAATGCTTGGCATAAAATATTGTTTTATCCAGAATATGAACCAAGAAAAAAAGTTAATTGACTCATTTTCTGTTTTGGTGTCTCTCAGATGTGCCCAGAACAGCACTTACCCTCTATGCCTTGACCATAACTATCTGTTGAGGGTTTGTGTTGTATTTTGGTTTTTCTTTTTCTGAAAGACACAGCATTCCCACTGACTTGCAGCTTTGGGTGCCCACAGAATGAAAAATGGATTTGCTAAAATAGCTGAACTGCATTTAACAAATGCAACACTGGGAAAAAGAAAAAAAAAGAAGAAAAAAAAAAACCAACACACACACAAAAAAAACCACACACACACAAAAAAAAGATCCACATAAAAACACATAGAAAGATTGATCACACAATTTTATTAGAGTCTTTTGAACAATTGCATTATGTTGTTCCTTTATCTAAAAACTCTTGCAAAAAAAGACATTGGAGTGGACTGGTTTCAACCCTGAGCATTAACACTGCATATCAAGTACTGTAGTAAAGAAGCTGGTTAAGTTTGTAGCACTAGCACAAGTCACTGATATTAATCCTCTAGGTGATCAGGTTTTTACAAAAAAAATACATAGTTTTCAATAAATAATGCTTAATTTTACAACTTTGATACAGCAATGTCATACACTGTTTTGACACATACTAAACTCTGCATGCTATATAGTCTACTAGAAGACAAAACTTTGCCATGCATTTTCTTTCTAGTGCTAGAAAACACTTTGTCCTCCAGTGCATCGCCTCAAGCAGCCTTCCCATCTTCCTTCTCTCACAGCAATAGGCTGTGCACTGGCATGCAAAAACCTCAAGAAAAGGTTTCCCCCCCACCATCACTCAGACTTCTAAACAAAAGTACTTTTCAGCTTTCCCCCCAAGACCTGGAGTGGCTATGAAAACTAATTTCACGTGGCCTTGAAAAGTCTTTGAAATTACATATTTTAAAAGTGTCATGCTTGAAAAACTGTTCTAAAACATTCAATTTCCCCCACCTGTGGCCATCATGCAACATCATTGAAATGTTGTAACCATCAAAAGTCCCACACTGGAAAACAGGCCTCCATTTTAAAACAGCCCACCAAAAAATAAAAAGAAGAAAAAAAAGTATCACAGCATTTATGTAAAGACTCCAAAACGCCAACATATGTACAAGAGCAAAACCAGATACAAATTGTAAATGAACTAACAATGGCATATAACTCTTCTCCCTGGTTTAGCCAGGAGTTGAGGCAAGTTGGTTTTGAAGATAAGCAGGACAATGGAAACAAAAACAAATTGTGACAATGGGAGTTCCTGGATTAATCGTTAATAGTTGATCAAATTTCTTCAAGTGGTAAATCAGGATCTCAATTTTCTTGGAAGTGGGAGTTACCAAAACCCAACCCCCCTAATTAATAACGCATCTTGCTAAATTAAACCTGCTTCTGAGCATTTGCAGGTCTCAGAATTTTAGCTCTTTCATCCTACAAGACCACACTTCACAGAAAATCTAGATGTTGCAACTAACCACAAAAGAAGAAAATTGATTAATTAATAAGGATTGAAACCTCCATTCTCACACTTCCAGGTTGTTGTTCATCATTGAAAACCATTCACCCCTTCTTATCCATATTGCTTTAGGGGTTTCCTCATATCTACAGAAGTCATTCCTTTGAAATTGCTGTCAATCACAATTTTCTAAGAGTTTTTAAAATATTCCTATCTTTGCACTGGCATAAGTATTGGGTTTTCTAAGAGAATCCCAACCCAAAGAAGGTATTACTTTTATACATGAAATATTACGAACTTTTGTTTCCCTTTTTGTAAGTCATTCTACACTTTCTGCACATTTGTGCTTTATATTGAATATAAAAATAGGTTTTTAAAACTCTATTTACTTTAAACTCACTAAAAAACTACTTGCTTGTGAAATTCTCTTACAAATTCACTGCATCCATGTAGAGAAGATAAAACTAATTAGGCAGTTAATTGGTATAGGTAGTGTGCAAAAAAATTAAGAAAAACAAAAACAATCACAGCCTTCGATGTGGGTGAGGGAGAAGGAACCAAACCAAATACAAACGCACAGGAGGGGGAATGTAAGGCAACTCATTGAATTAAGTCTTCGTTGGTATTATGTTTTTGTTTTGCTTTTTGTTGTTTTATTTTTTGCTTGTTTTTTGCTTTTTTTTGTTTTTTTTTTTTTGTTCTTGCCATGCATACGAATGAAGGCTATGAAGACTAAGACACCTATCCTGCCAGCAGCCCTTGAGGCAAAAACTCCCATTAAGCTCAATGAGAATTTTTTTCAAAAAAAAAGAAAAAGAAAAAAAACAAAACAACAGTGCAGGTTTAAGGCCTTACTAGGCAGCAACTGTGAAGATGTATAAAGTAACTTAATGAGCTGTGTTGAATATCAAAACACTTAAAGCATATAAGGCCCTGACTTTGACCCCACATCAGTTGTACCTCACTGTAATACCAGAGTTGCACTTTCCTAAAACAGGCATGAGTGAAGGATCAGACCGCAAGCATGCAAATCACATTCAATAGACTGGGAGAAGTTTAATCTGAATGACAGTAAATGCCTAGAGAGCATGTAGCACCTAAAGGATGCTTGGGATGAGTCTTCCTACCACATTTATAAAAGACTGCACCTAAAAGATTGAAGGTATTCCATAGGTGTATTTCTTGTAAAAGAGAAAGGGGGAAACCATCCCCTAAAACAACCAAAGGGGGAAAATGGTAACATAAATGCTCATGGTGAAATTAAAAAGAATCATCATTTTTGATTAAGTTTTACATTGAGTTGACATCCTTACTGTTACAAAGCAATCTGTCTTTCCACATTGAAAAAAACAAAACCACACCTCATTTCTCTCCCTCTTACCACTAAGTCTTATTATACTTAGAATAGTATTGTATGGAGACAAATGCAAAAAAATGTGGAAAAAAATGCCACGGGAGATATTAAGCCCGCAACAGGACTGCTCTAGCAGGTCAACAAAGATTTCTACATGCACTAAAAATGGAAAAAGAGCTGGAGATAGGAATATTACTAGAAATGACAAAAGCAAAAATATGAGAGTAATAGCAGATGCTATTTTTCCTGATTAGAAGATCGTATCTTACTCTCATTGAAATCAGCAGGAGCTTAGGCATCCAACAGCATCACAATTCAGCCCTAACAGCGTGGTGGCTTAAAAACACCACCACCAAATTGTTCTTGAGCAATAGGCAACAGTAAACTCTACAGTAAATGAAAGTCAAACTGTCCAGACAAAAAGTATCTCCCTGCATTATACACCTTCACTCAAAATATTCCTGTGATATAGAACTGTATCATTCCCAACCAGAAGAAAGAAAAGATAGACTTCTATGTGGGTGTTACACTTTTTGACTAAAGTAGACCCGTTGCTCTTTTAAAATATGCCTGACTGCTCTACACTTGGACCCTTTACATTACTTATCATTAACTAATATCTTAAATGGTAGTTTTTTAAAAAAACATCTTCCAAAAATATATGCAAGTCTAAACTCCTGCAGGCTGAGACACAGACCTTATTACAATGCAAACCAAATCCAGCCCATATTTGACCATAATCATTCATAACTCATTGAACATCTGTAAAGCACAAATGCTTAATGACACTGCCTATTATCACTTTAACAAACAAGGATGCATATCAGAAGAAAGGGGCCAGAAGAGAAAGTCCCCACATTCTCATGATAGCTTGAAGAATTACTAAGAGAATTTTGGCTCAGTATTAAGACTTAGAACCTGATCAACTTACTCCATCGCCCTAGCCCAAGAAGGGGTCTTCAATAGCAGGGTAGTGAATGGCTAGGTTACAGCACTTCAGCGCATCTATTTTCTTTCACTCTTTTGCCTTAGAAGAGATAAATGTCATTTGTTTTCAATCTGATTTCTAAGTTAATTACATGGAGAACACACTAATCAGTTGAGACCAAAAACTGAAAATTCAAGAAACTCTGTTTTATTGAGGACTATCCATTGCCAAGGATATCTTGAATAATGTAATTTTGTTTGTTTTAAAACACAGTTTCTCATAAAGAATTATCACAATGCAAGACATAAATTTGAGTTCCCAGATATATCTTTTTTTTTTCTTTTTTCTTTTTTTTTTTTTTTCTGATAGCAAAGATTTAGGCCAAACAACTTTTATTTAGAATCATGAGTGTTTTATTATTATTATTAGAAAGATCAGATTATATTAATCATTTTACTACCAGTTCATTTAACTAACCTAAAGTAAGATATCTCACCACTTAAATGCCTAAGAGTTGTCCTTGATTAAACATAACATGCATGCAGGTTTCAATGTTATGTTTTATTATGCCTTACAAATGTGTATGCAGGATTTTCATTTCAGCAAGTCTGAAAGCCTGTAGCAGTGGTTGCCACCAAAATACCAGCACAGTGAATTGTCCCTGTAAACAGCTGGATCAGTAATAAGTGGAGAAAAAAAAATAGCAATGCCTATCAGATAAAAAGTAAACTACTCAAGAAACAAACTTCCACCTCGTGAATCTGTTTGCTGCCATCAGAAAGGGCAATTGAAAACTGATGGCTCCTAAGGAGAAAAAAAATAATAATTAAAAAAAGATATCCAGAAGCGCACACTGCCGAAGTCTGCTCGCCTACAGCAGAAGCTCGTACCCCCTTTCCTTCCCACGCCCCTCCGGAGGGCCTCCGCGGGCTGAGCGCTGCCCGAAGACAGATGTGGGCACAGAGCATCCCCGCGGCACGGCTCAGCAAAACGGGGAGAAGGGGGGGGGGGGGGGAAACTAAAAAAAAAACCACAGAAACGGGGAGCCGCCCTGGGGTGGGGAGCGGGCCGCGCCGTGCCACTGGCAATACGATGCGGGGAGGGCCGGGCCGATCCGATCCCTGGACAGCGGTGGGGAGCCGGAACGGAGCGGGGCGAACCCACGGCCGCTCCGCACCGGCACATCCCGGCCCTGCCCGAGGGGAACGCGGAGGGAAAGGGGTGGGGGAAAAAAATGCTGAAGGCACCGAGTCCTTCTTTCCTTCCCCCTAGCTAGGGTCATGCACAACAGCCTGCAGCTACCGCTCCTCCGAGGCGAGGGGTGACATCACGGCATCTCCAGCGTTATTCTACAGACACTAATAGCGATACGAGTTTCTATCAGTTCCAGCTGATTTATTAAAATTGTCAAGATACAGACTTTCAGCATTAAAAAAAAAAAAAACAGGCTATGATGTTGACAGTGCACAAGTCTGCTTTTGTCATCATTTGCTACAAAATATGCAGATGGTCTGTACTTTAGATTATATTGCACAACATGAGAAACTTTTTTTTTTTAACTATGTGCCTTTTTTTTCTTTTTTCTTTTTTTGCTAAAATCGAGAATCCAGTTTCATACCTTCCATCTGGGGCCCCATCCACATATCACAGCGTATGAGATACATAAAGTCCTACTATAGTACAGTACATATACAATCTTTTAAACTAAGATAACAGCTCTGAGGTCTATATCACCATTTTCAATAAATCTTTACCTACAAATATTGAACAAATCTGAACTATAGCTGTACAAAAAAAAGTGTTTGTTTCTTTTCTTTTTTTTTTTTTTTTTTTTTTTTTTTTTAAACCACAAGGCCTTTAGATGCAAGGATTATTTTTTTTTTAAGTTTTAATCCTTTTAAAACCAGGACGTAACGTACCAACAAACTTGCATGCTAAAAACAGAGGAAAAAAAGAAAATAAAAGGGAAGAAGTGCCTGAAAAGTCTTACTGAAAAAACACAGCAAGAATGTTCCCTTTTCACTGTACAAAAATACGCCTGAAAATATATTAATTTTTAAAAAAGACTGAGGTCTGTTATGTATCAAAAATGTTTCAATACCTTTTTGTACTGAGGTCTAGGCTGTCTGGTATTCAATCAAGGAGGTATAAGGGAACAAGTTACAAAAAAAAAAGTTGGCAAGTAGAAATCACATTTGTAAAACCATAAACAATTTGATCTGAAAAGTAAACTCTGATCTTAAGTCAGTTCAGTTATTTGTAAGCGTTTGTACAGTCTGCATTTTTTCAAGCTCCCTGCAGCTTTGTTAAGAATCGGATGCATAGAAGACATCAGTTTTCTCCCTCCAAAAAAAAAAAAAAACCAGTTGCAATGGTCCCTTTCGGAAAAAAATAAAAAAAAAAAACAACAGAACAGTTCTTTAAGATCTCTCACGGGAAAAAAAAAAAAAAAATCCACAAACCCCCTTGAGTAACAGTTGTGCTGCCAAAAGACTTCTTCGCAGACCATCTTCCAGCCTTCCATCAGAGACCGCCAAGCTTCGAACAGCGCCTTCTGTAGCATTTTTTCCCCCAGTCCCATTTGCCTTTGCTGTTGTTGTTGTGATCACCAAATGTAACAAAAAAAAAAATTAAAATAAAAATTAAAAAAAAAAATCACAACTCCCGGGCTCGGAACTAACATCAGGATTTTTTTTTTTTTTTAAAGAAGACTTTTTTTTTTTTTTAAGCATCATCATCATCACCATCACCACCACCGGCGTCCGCCGCTCCCGTCGCCGTCTCCGCCAGCTCAGTACGTGAACACCAGGTCGGAGAAATTGGCTTCCAGCCAGTCGCCCGCGATCATCTCGCTCAGCTCCGGGGTGCAGTAGTCGGGGAACTCGAAGTGGGAACCGAGGCTGCCCTCGCTGAACGAGTCCAGATCCTTGTCCACCAGCGAGAGGGAGAGGTTGCCGGCGGCGGCCCCCGCCCCCAGCTCGGCGGCGGCGTGGCCGTGCTGCGAGAAGTTGAGGCTGAGGTCGAACAGGAGGTCGTCCGCCTCCTCGCTGCCGGCCGACGAGGTGGAGATGGAGCGGGACGAGGCGGGCGAGAGGCCGGCGGGCGGCTGCGGCGGCGGCGGGCCCTGCTTGGTGATGTTCTTGAAGCTGTAGTAGAGTCTGCCGCCGCCCGCCGCGCCCCGCACCTCCTCGTAGAGGCTCGCCCCCTCGGTGGACTCTGCCGAGGAGCTCAAGGTGGGGCTGGCCGGCACTTTGGCCACGTTGTACCGCCTTAATTGCTGCGGGCCCGGCTCCTCGTCCTCCTCCTCGTCGTCCGCCTCCTGCTTGATCCGCAGCTGCAGCTCGTCCTCGTCCTCCTCGTCCTCCTCCTCCTCGTCCACGAAGACGCACTTGACCGCCTTGCTGCTGACTTTCAACGCGCCGAAGACGTACTCGTCCCCCGCGTAGTCCCCGTGCGCTGCGGCTTTGGCGCCGGGCTTGGGGGGCGAGGCGGCGGCGGCCTTCAGCTTGCTGCACTTCTTGCCCGAGCTCTTGGCGCTCTTGCTGCCGCCGCCGGGAGCGTTCTTCTCGGGGCTCTGGCCGGCGTTGGGTTTGGCCGAGGGGTCCATTTTGGGCTTTTTCCTGGGTCGGTACTTGTAGTCGGGGTAATCGGCCATGTGCTTGAGCCGCAGCCTCTCCGCCTCCCGGATGAAGGGGATCTTCTCGCTGTCCTTCAGCATTTTCCACCGCTTGCCCAAGCGCTTGGAGATCTCCGCGTTGTGCATGTCCGGCGACTGCTCCATAATTTTTCTCCTCTCGATCTTAGACCACACCATGAAAGCGTTCATCGGTCGCTTGATGTGCCCCGACGCCGTTTTGCACCAGTCCGGATCGCTCTCGTCCAGAGCCACCGGGCTGCAAGCCATGAACTCGCCCTCCTCGGTGTCCATCGCCTCCCGGGGCAGGTTGCTCTCGCTCTCCGCGCTCTCCGCCTGCTGCACCATCGCTGGGCTCCCCCGCGGCGCTCCGCTCCGCGCCGACCGCCGCCCCCTCCCACCGCCGCACCTTGCCCTGCGAGCCGGGCGCTGCGCTGTACCGTACCGCCGGCCGGTGAACCGCCGCCCGCAGCGCAGCACGGCTCGGCGCGGCCGGGCTGGGGCTGGGCGCGGCTGGGCTGTGCTGGGCGCCGCGCTCTGCCCCGGCCTCGCCGCCGGCCAGCCTAGCCCCGCCGCGCGCGCTGCCCCTTCTGCAAAACTCGCGGCTCCGCACCCGACGCGTTATCAGCGTTTCATATGGGTGACATCACTCCCGGCAACGGCCAATGGCAGCGCGCGGCCCCGCCCGCAGCCCAGCCCACCGCCTTTATCAGCTCCCCTCCTCCCCATCCCCCCGCTCTCGCCGCGCTGACACACCCCCCTGTGCGGGGGGCGGTGGGGGAAGGGGCCCGGCTCCCGGCTTCGTCGCTCTCCCCTCGGCCCCTTCCTGCTCCCCCAGCCCCGGGGGGCCGCGCCCGCCGCCCTCGGCCTTCAGCTGCCGGTTGCCGTCCCACGGGGAAGGGATGGCGGCGACGACGGCGGGGGTAGCGGCTCCCCTCGAGAAGCCGCGGAGCCCCGCGAAGCGGCGGCGGCAGGGGGAGCTGTAGCTCCGCAGCCGTTGCATCGCTCCGCTGCCGCCCTACCTCCTACCCGCCCGGCCGGGGTCCGCCGCCCGCCCCCCACCCGCGGCCCCCAGGGATCGGACCCGCCCCCGGCTCCCTCTCTGCAGTTGCACCACCGAACCTGTGAGATCCAGAGCGGGCGGTGTGCTCGTCTGCGGGCATCTCGCTTTGCAAAACGTGTGATGGAAACGAGTTTGCATCCCGTGCTGCGGGTCCCGTTGCGTTTTCCAAGCTACCGCTCGCGGTTATCAGCAAGGCAGAAGTTTAATAAGTTCTATGAGGGCTGCTGGCCGGGCGCAGGCGTGTTGGCGGGCACGGGACGGGCCCTGCTCAGAGCACGCACCGAGCTGCTACTAACGGAGCTGCAGCCCTGCGCTAAGTCAGCCTTCAGTTAGCATAGCGGTGCGTTTTCCTCAAACCACAACGAAATGACTGTACTTGGATGATGTGACCGTGATATCACCGGGCTGTGGTGTGACCGGTGCGGTTACAGAAAGGGCAAAAGGGATCCTTCGCCTTTTATCTTTGTGGATATGGCGGGGTTACTATGTCTTAAGAGGCAGATACACGGTGTCGTGTCACTTCCCCTCTGAGGGAAGGAGAAGGGCATCGCTCAAGAAGGTTCCTTCGAAAGATGGGTGTGAAAAATACTGCTCTACCTCGTCATGAGGACACCCAGGAAAGATTTCTCCTGAGTCTTGCTGCCGCCTCTCCTCTTGTGATTGCATCTAGTGTTACAATGTAGCCCTGTAATAATACTTATCCTTAGGGATGTAGGAGTTAAAATGGAAAAATCTGCCTGGCAGGACTCTCAGCCTGTTGTGAGATGTTATTATATGGGGATGCCATGTGAGGAGAGGATGCAGCACTTTGGGAGTGCTTGGGTTCATGGTGCAGCTGTGGTCCATCTGGGAGGGCTACTGGCAGTGCATGGCAGGGCATTCCTGCTGAGTTTGGCACCTTCCATCCGTCCAGGTGAGGACTTGCTCAAATGGGGCACGTTGTACAGACATCGGTGTGACAGGAGCTTCAGAGTAAGAACAGGCTTCTTAAATGATGGTGTAGGCAAGGGTCCCAAGAGACACGTAGCTGGCTGCCTGCCTGCCTTCAGGGAGGACAGCTCTCTGCTGCTGAGATGCTGTTACTTAAATTTACTGGGGTACCAAGAGTCTTAGATAATCATTTCCTTGTAGTGCTTTTTCTGTAAATGCCAATTCAGATTATCAATGAATTTCCATGGATTTACATGCGCTGTAAATCCAATTAGAAATAAAAGGAGACTATGGTGTAGGTTTGCAAAATGAAACACACCAGAAGATTTTAACTTGTTTCCCACCCCATGGGTGAGACTTCATTACGTCATTTAACTGTGTAAAAATTGAGCTGATGAAAGTGGAATGTACCCTTAATTCCCTGTGAAAAGAATAAAAACAGTTATATTTTCATCACATTCTGGTTTTTTGTTGTTGTTGTTGTTTGTATGTCTGTTTTGTTTTGTCAAACTAGCACTTTCTGAGTGCTGTGAACTATTTCAGAAAAAAATTCAACCAATTCCTATGGAAACTATGTAGTCAATATTAATAAGACTTGTGATAGTGTTATCAATAATGATAAGATTCATTTAGATGGTAAGGACTCCTTCCTCCAGGGTGACACAATCTGACATTTAACTCACTAAGATGAGGAGAGATCACTTTTAATAAAGCTTCAGCGTGGATTGAATCCAGGGCAGTCCCATCTCCTTCATAATGTCATTACAGCACTTTGTCTGGGATGTTTCTTCTCCTTCATTTGTGTCCCTATAAGGAAGCATATCAATACCCTGGACTTCATATAGCTTCCATAAATCCCATTTTTCTCTTTTTCTAGTATATCTCATATTTTGAAGCATGTTGGCAGCATTTCGGTTTTTCCTCAAAGCAATCTTTTAAATATGAATAGCATTACTGTTTCCTCATGCTTGTTAGTGTTATTTTCTGATTTTTTTTTTGTTTGCTTTATTTTGAAGGATAGTACTGGGAAGATAGTGTAGCTGAAAGCAGACTGATAAATGACAGCCACCCTCAAGAAAAAAATATCTTGACTTCAGAAATCTAGTCAATAGATGTACACAAATTAGTAGATACTACTGTTAAAATGAAATGATTTCCTGCTCTAAAAACAGTTCAGTAAGTGTATATGTGTATTTCCCTGTTGGGGTGCAGCTGTTAACACCCCACTACTCATTCTTTTGAAATTCAAATGAATATGAATAATCTTTTTTTTTTTTTTTTTTTTTTTTTTTTTAAGGTCAATGGAAGGCTGGGCTACTCTAGAAGGTGGGAGAAAAGAGGTACAAGAGAGGATACATTGTGACGCTTACTGTCTGCCCCTTGGATGGAAACTGGTTTGAAAATCTGTGTCCACGCTGGACTTACTAGTGCTGCATGTTGAGGAGACATGTTATCCTAAGCGTTGTACAGTGTGAATATATCATGTCAATAAAAGCACTGAGGACTCTCAGAGTAGAATTTGACAAGGTGCCTCTGAAGGTTGGAAGATGGGCAGAAGAAAATACATTGTGCAGATGCATAGGCTTTTTGAATGTGGCCTTATGTGCTTACCTCTGCCCCAACTGATGCTTGAAAAAGAGAAGGGATTAATATTTCTATGAGATAGGTGAGTGAGACTTTACAGGCCTATGAGACACTGTTCAAGGCTCTGACAACCAAATGAGGAGAGTAAATGAAAAAGCCAAGACTTTTACTGTACTGTGACTGAAGACAAATAGTGTTATGGGTGCAGCACTTTCTGTTTCATGCCTGATTTGAAATGTGCTGTGGATTTTTCTCTGGGGAACCCAAGATGACTTTGGGGAAAGTGTGAAAAAAACGGAGTCGCTTTCTGCAAGGTGAGGGAAGTGGGTGGAATCACATACTGTAGATTCAGGGTGCAGGAAAACAGAATTACAATGTCAAGAGTTTTGCCTTTATGAGAAAAGTGAGGAATTCTGAACGGAGGTGTTACACCTGAGATGGCATCCTTTCATGCCCTTTCAGCTGCTACCCCAATGCTCCTGGAACTGAACTTGTGCAGGACTGTGGTTTCCATAAAGACTTTACTTTGAAAATGAAGGGATGTAGTCACCTGGATCTGCCCAGTGTAACAGCTGAGTTTCAGAAAGAGGGGAGAAGTGTACTCGCTTAACTGAAATGAAGTGATCATCTGAGATTACTACACCAGCCCGGTCAAAATCTAAATAAACTCAATTTACATTAACACCTAAGTGCAGATGAAGGCATCCAGACATATTTAGCCTTGATTATTTTGCGTGTGCCAAAATGTTTATTTTGCCAAGAGCACTTGCAGCAGAGATCTGTGGTGAGGATGGTTCCCTGGCAGGCTGGTGTAGAGCGAAGGAGCTGGCCTTCCACTTCGACCATTGTTTTTAAAGCATAATCAACAAAGATATCCTGGGAAGGAAATTGTGCGTTTTGTATTCAAGCTGAAACAATCCAGGAGCTAGAAATTCAGCAGTTAGCAACCATATTCTCACCGAATAAGTTGTATAGGGCTGGGATTGAAGCAGGGTGTTAAGAGTCTAGCATCCTAAAGTAGGCTGTTGTTCGACAATCATCTGCTAAAACACGGTTGGGAAACAGTGCTGTTCCTCTGGGGCAACATGGAGGGCCGTTTCTTCACAGCCCATTGATCTTAAACGGGGGAGATGTTTTAAAACATATTAGCGCTTTTCATAATGTCATCCTCATCTCCGAATGCGACCTATTAAAAATAAAATAATAACAACAATAATAAAAACGTCAAAAAACCTCCAAACGTTTTCCTTGAGTATTACATATGCGACAGGACCATTCGGGCTCTAAGAAATGGCACAGCCAATAGTGCTGGGATATTCTGCGTTCACTGCTACTCCTTTAGGGTTTTTGCTTTCAAGACGTGATAATTCCTTGTCTGTGAGACTAATCCATCTCCCAGGCTCTGCAAGTCAGACTGGGTCCCTCTCATCCCACAGATCACTGCGGCAGGAGCAGTTCTGTCTGACAGATCGCTTCCTCAGCCACTTGTGCATAACCCAATTGAGCTGAACGTCTGCCCCCAGCAACACCTGCGCAAATTCACGGATGGCACTGGGACTGCACAGATGCCATAGAGGGCATACTCTGGCATACGGGATATTTATTACTTGTGGTGATGCATGAGATGGAAGGGATCCAGGACTCAGGCTGAGTTTGTGCAGCTGGCAGTTAGAAATTTACTTGCAAACTGAGCTCACTGGGTAGGAAAATCAGTGAGATAATGAATCTGGAGCCCCCAGTGCCATTTTTACCAAATCATTTTTCAGGGCAGGAGAACAATTTAGAAGAGATGCATCTCTTATTGGAAGTGTCTGACAATTACACTTGAAAAAACATGAAGAGAAACTGTAAGAGATCAGATTGCAGTTATTTGCTATCAGAAATTACTGTTGCTAAGCCTGTTTAAATAGAACTGCTTCACTGTTTCTACTGAAAACTTGAATTATGCAGATTCAATGTGTAAATTAAAATTATTTTTATTTTAGCTTTGTTTTAATGAAATATTCAACAGCAAACTATGCGGAAATAAAAAGAAAGCAATTATTTTTAACAGCTTTTTTTTGTTGTTGTTGTTCTTGTTGCTGTTCTTGTTATTGTTTATTGTTGTGTGATGATAGGAAAGCTTTCACAAAATTCAGAACAATTCATAAAGGCAGAGCTTATTCATAATGCTATAAATGTGTGTTGTTGGCCCGCAGACATTGAAATCCACAGTGTTTTAGCAGGTCTCTTAGGAAAAAGTGTTGTACCTTGAACCAATTATAGACCATCTCTGGTTAAATTGCAGAGCCAGTTTGCTTAATATGGGTAATTTGATGTTGTAAAGTATTTGTCGGTACCCTAGGGTAGTCTCATAGGGCACACAGGTTTTACTGTATAATATTTCACACTCATATGTGTGCCAGTTAATCTCCTTAGGTGGAGACTATTTACGAGTCATACAGGATTTATTACATACTTAATTTATGATATATGTTTACATCTTCTCTTTATCAAGTCTTGAATGATAATTGTAATTATTGCATATATTTTGTTTCTTATTTTTAGTTTAGTGAATGTCTATTCAGTCCAGCAGGCTTTCCACAATTTGAGAATGTAGCAATGACACAACAGAAGTGTAACAACGACCACACCAGTGTACCTGTTAGATACAAAGCAGATGAAAAGACACATGCAGATTTATCATTTACCCTTTTCTCCCCACTAAGGAACAGCGGAGCATCACCACTTACAACAAATTAACATCTGAGCCTATTAAATAGAAACTAAGTATTTTCTTTGGTTTCAGTGCCTCCAAAGAGGCAACAATGTGTGGTCCTGCTGATCGTTTCCTGTTGTGTGTACTCAAAAGAGGAGCCCTCTGCAGCCCGTCCACGAGGAAGTTTTCATTTACAGGATGCACACAGGGAATATGATTCTGTAAAATTCAGCAGCTTTGAAGAAAATCTATCCCTAAGTGCTGCCTGGACCCACATGGATCTCTAATAGCGTGACTGAAGATACCCAGGGGCGTGACCACAACGTGACCTCTTTGTTGGATCAGCCAGGAGTCTCACCCACCAGGGAACCATTCCAAGGTTTGCCTTCGCAGTGCTTCTTAGTGTGTGAGAGCATTGTAGGTGATGCATGGGCACATCTACCAGGTGCCCTGGCTGTGTTCCTGCATGAGCTGCTTCTGCCCGCTCTTGGCAGAGCTCTGCTTGGAAAAACTTGGTCTCTGCTCTTCTCAGGATGCCTGGTTTTCTCCCTCAGGACACTTTTCCTGCTGTTAGTCCTGAGTACTCCTTTACAGTGAGGAGGGAAGCAAGTGCTTCATTGCTGAACAAAGAAACAAACCATGTAGTATTCCTATTGGTTATATATGATCAGAGGAAAAAGGTTATATGAAGTTCTTTAAGAAACTCCTTACGTTCTTGTTTTGTTATGCCTGTGTAAATCTTTCTACTGCCATTGTTTCAAAAAGAAATAAATTTAACAAATGTTTCATTGCTTTTTTTTTTTTTACTTTTATTTCAGTAATTTTTACAAATGGAAAACAAACAAACAGGCCTCCTAGTAATAAATAATATCAGCAGTCACAAGAAATTCTACAGTAGCTAAACAATGAAAGCACATAGAAATGTTGTTTGTTTTATTCCTACACAAAGCCCTGCTGAATTCACAGGAGTGAATTAAAAATGCTGACTGTGACTGGGGGCTCTGAGAAAGCAACACTTCAGTTGGTAATGATTTTAGTTTTCCATTTATATTAATTTGTTGCATATTTGGATAATGTCCTTAAAACTCTGCATAGCATGCAAATGTGCATGCATATCTAAGTACATTACTAATTTCTATGAAAATTATAGTGTGTTCTTTCAGATTCTAAAAGAATATCCAACTGAATGACTACATATTCACCAAAAGTAGGTAACTGTAAACAAACAAACCAAAACAAAACAAACCAGCATACCACTCCCTCTAGTAACCTTTGCTTTGTAGTAGAATTGCAAATCACTTCATTTTTCCATCCGCTATTTCTTATTTCTGAAATAAAGCAGGAAGTCCCAGCTGCGTGCAAAACCCTGGCTGTACCAATCATGTTGTGATGGTGATGAACATATTAATTTGGAAAAGACTGTTCACTTTCAGCCAAGAGCCCAAACTGCCCATACTTTTCCCTCCCTCTCCTTCCCGTTCTCCTATCTGTACACTGCTAGTAATAATGCCACTAAGATATTCAATAACAGCAGAGGCTTGAAGGTTTCCTGATGCTTTATTACACAACGATGAAAATATCATAATGCCTCTAACTTCATCAAATCAGGCATTTCATTACAGCATCCTGCAAGTATAGAAAACTGATTGTCTTATGTCAGCATGGCCCAAATCCAGCTCTTGCATACAAGACATGGTTACTAATGATCTTTGTAAGTCAGCTGAGAGTTGATCTTATTTTTCAGTTTTGATGCAATAGGAATTGTAAGTCACAGATAGAAAGTGTTTATTATAGCTTATTGTATAGACCTTTTCTTTTCTTTTCTTTTCTTTTCTTTTCTTTTCTTTTCTTTTCTTTTCTTTTCTTTTCTTTTCTTTTCTTTTCTTTCTTTTCTTTTTCCCAAAATGCTCAATTGATGATAAACCAGAAAATGATAATTAAAAGTACTTGCAATTTGCACAGTAGTTTATATCTCATTCCAAGCCAGTCTTTGCATTAAGGAATTATTATTACCAAGTACAGAGAGCAGAGTGGCGCAGCGGAAGCGTGCTGGGCCCATAACCCAGAGGTCGATGGATCGAAACCATCCTCTGCTATAGGGTTTTTAGTCCCCAGTGACTGGAAAAAAAAAAAGGGGTAAACAATCCCTCCCATTTTTAAGAAAAGGAAAAAAGGAAACTACAGAGCTGGTGAGCTTTTCATATCTTTGCCTAGGAAAGTCACAGAGTAGAGCCATCTGAAAGAGATGTTAAGGCATATGATGAAGGATGAGATGAGAAGGTGACCTGAAACAGCCAACACAACTTCACCTAGGGGAGACCACGCCTGATCTAATCTGGTGGCTTTCTAAGATCAAGAAGTGAAGGTTGGGGACCATCTTGGGCAGAGTGACCATGGAATTGTAGAATTCTCTATTCTTGGGGGTAACAAAAGAGTGACCAGAAAAACTACTTTCTTGAACTTCCAGAGGGCGGACTTTGATCTGTTCAGGGCTCTTGTAGCATGGGTCCCTCGGGAGTCACCTCTTAAGGGTAAAGGAGTCCAGGAAGCCTGGATGTTCCTCAAGACGGAAATCTTAAAGGCACAAGAACAAGCTGTCCCTGTGTGCTGTAAGGCTAGCTGTAGGGGTAGACGACTGGTGTGGATGAGCCGAGAACTACTGTGGAGACTGGGAGAAAAAGAGAGTCTACGTCCTCTGGAAGAAGGGACAGACTGCTTGGGGAGATTACAAGGAAGTAGCTAAGGTATGCAGGGAGGAAGTTAGGAAGGCAAAAGCCCAACTTGAACTCAGATTGGCCACTGCAGTAAAAGAAAATAAAAAATCCTTATATAAATATATCAATGGCAAAAGAAGAACCAAGGATAATTCCCATCCTATACTTGATGCAGTAGGGAATGTGGCCACTGAGGACAAGGAGAAGGCTGAGGTCCTCAATGCCTTCTTTACATCTGCCTTTAATAGGCAGACCAGTTATCCTCTGGGAATTTTATGCCCTGATCTGGAAGTCTGGTACACTACTCAGAAAACACCCCCAGCGATTCAGGTGTAGACGGTCAGAGAGCTCCTCCTCCATCTAGACTGTCACAGGTCCATGGGACCAGATGGGCTACACCCTTGGGTGCTGAGGGAGCTGGCGGGAGCGATTGCCAAGCCACTCTTGGCCATCTATCAGCACTCCTGGTTAACTGGAGAAGTCCCAGAGGACTGGAGGCTTGCTGATGTGACTCCCACCTTCAAGAAGGGCTGTAGGGAAGATCCAGGGAACTACAGGCCTGTCAGCCTGACCTCAGTACCAGGGAAAGTAATGGAGCAAATCATCGTGGGTGAGATTGCATGGCATGTGTGTGTTGTCCAGGGGATCAGGCCCAGCCAGCACGAGTTCATGAAAGGCAGGTTGTGCTTGACCAAACCTCATCTTCTATGACTGGGTGACCAGACTGGTAGATGAAGGGAAAGGCTGTTGATGTAGTCTACATAGACTTCAGCAAAGCCTTTGACATGGTCTCTCACAGTATTCTCCTGCGGAAACTGGCTGCCCATAGTCTGGACAGGTACACACTCCTTTGGGTAAGAAACTGGCTAGAGGGCCGTGCCCAATAGGTGGTGGTTAGTGGAGTGAAGTCCAGATGGTGACCTGTTTCAAGTGGTGTCCCCCAGGGGTTGGTACTGGGGCCTATCTTGTTTAATATCTTTATTGATGACCTACATGAGGGGATTGAGTGTACCCTCAGTAAGTTTGCAGATGACACCAAGATGGGAGGTGGTGTTGCTCTGCCTGAGGGTAGGGAGGCCCTTCAGAGGGATTTAGATAAGTTGGATCACTGGACTGGGGTGAATAGGATGAGGCTCTACAAGGCCAAGATCCAGGTCCTGCAGTTTGGCTACAACAGCCCCATGCAGTGCTATAGGCTTGGGGATGAATGGCTGGATGACTGTGAAGAGGAAAGGGATCTGGGGGTGTTCATTGGTGCTCGGCTGAGCAGGAGCTGACAGTGTGTCCAGGTGGCCAAGAGGGCCAACGGCATCCTGGCCTGCATTAGAAATAGTGTGGCCAGCAGGAGCAGGGAGGTGATAATCCCCCTGTACTTAGCACTGGTGAGGCCACATCTTGAGTACTGTGTTCAGTTTTGGGCCCCTCACTACAAAAAAGACATTGGGGCCCTGGAGTGTGTCCACAGAAGGGCAATGAAACTGGTGAGGGGTCTGGAGCACAAATCTTATGAGGAGTGGTTGAGGGAGCTGGGATTGTTTAGTCTGGAGAAGAGGAGACTCAGGGGAGACCTCACTGCACTCTACAACTTCCTGAAGGGAGGTTGTGGTGAAGAGGGGTTTGGCCTCTTCTCTCAGGCAATGAACAGGACCTGGGGAAATAGCCACAAGTTGTACCAGAGAAGGTTTATGTTAGACATAAGGAAAAACTTTTTCTCTCAGAGAGTGGTCAGGCACTGGAATGGCTGCCCAGGGAGGTGGTGGAGTCGTTGTCCCCAGTCGGTGTCCCCAGAGGCTTCTGGATGAGGAGCTGTGAGATATGGTTTAGTGCTTGTGGTGGCAGTGGTAATGTGAAGATGGTTGGACTTGATGATCTTGTAGGTCATTTCCAACCTTGTGATTCTATGATTCTATGACTACACCCCCAGTGGACAAACAAAAGGCAACTGAGGTCATCTACTTGGACTTTTGCAAGGTCTTTGACATGGTTCCACACCACATCCTTACGTCTAAATTGAAGATAAATAGATTTTAAGGATGGACTTTATTTGATGGATAAGGAATTTGGTTCACAAACAAGAGAAGAATGGAAGCAGCTGATCAACTATATTCAAATTCAGATTTCTCTCCATGTTCTTAATTTGGTAAAAGCTTATATTGGAAGGTCTGACTCAGTGGCAAGGTAATTTATCTAAGGCTACAACAATGACCCTTACAAAACAGGAATGGTCATAAAATCCTTATTATAGTCTTGTGAACTCAACACCATGCAACCTTGAGACTAAATGAATATGTACACAGGGAATTCATGTTTGAAAAGACAGTTTGTACAATGCAATCATTCCATTTTGGGCTGGAATTAAGATCAGAATCAGAGCCAACCCAATGGAAGCATGATTTTTTTTTCCCCCTTCCTCCCTCCCTCCCCCCCCTCCTCTTCTTCCCTCCCTCACTTCTTCTTCCCTTCCTCTCTCCCTCTCCCTCTCCCTCTCCCTCTCCCTCTCCCTCTCCCTCCCTCCCTTTCTCTCTCTCTCTCTCTCTTTCTCTCTTTCTCTTTTTCTCTCTTTCTTCCCCTCCCCCCCTCCCCCCAACCCTGGTAGTGATTTTATCTTGAAAAAGAATTATTACTTGAGAGAACCAGCCACTTCTATCCTTAAGCAGAAAAAAAATATTGCCATGTTGTTCCATTTCTGTGTTATCCTGGTAACGCATTTTAGTGACTGTGTGCGTTTCTGATTATTCAGAATCACTTCACAGAGTGATTGAATTTACATTTTATCTAGACACCAGTCTTACCCAGAATGATCTTTTCCATTTCAGTGCTAGTTTGAAAATCCATTATTTGGTGTTCATCAGATGCAAGTTTTCATTTATAGCAAGATTGCTGTGGTAGAAGAAATATGGACAATCTCAATGGCTTCACTAAGTATGAATTTTCTTGTAATACAGAATAAGCCTTTTTAGTTTTCCTGAGCATTGAGCTTAGAAAATATGGGCCCAATCCTAAAAATGTTGTTTACTTTCAGAGAGCAGTTTAGCATACACCTCCCAGCTGCACTCTGCCTCTGCCCTATGTGCCCCCAGTTCAGTTCAGACAAAGTCACTGTTATCTCTCTTGGGAGACCCAGATATTCATTATGATCCAGTGCCTGCCTCTTGCTCAGGGTTTGTACAGTGATGCTTTGCTCCAGACCAGGGGTCCTGCATTGTTCCCAGACTATGGAGACCTGCAGTCATGGTGAACTTAGAACCCAGATAACATGGAACTGAAGTTTTGCACACTCCTTAGGAAACTTATATTTTTCCAGTAATATTACTTATTTGACTAAATCACATTTTTTTCTGAATTAAACTTTGGAAGGAAATGTTAATTGTTCATATTACAAAGCAATATTCATTGGTAATAAAGTGTACAGCACTTCAGCTCCTTTTGAAACCACACTGATGTTGTTATTAGAAATTTTAATGATAAACTGAAGAGGAAGGGGAGGAGAATCTGGTGCTGATAACATAGGAAAGAGGATAAGTAGAAAAAGTGGAACACAGAGAAAAAAAGAGAAATGCAGAGATTAAAATATTCAGAAATAGAAGTTAATAATACATATACATACATACATACATACATATATATATATATATATATAACAATTTGCTAAGCAAAAAATTCACATAGATAACATTTACAGTATATAGATTACTATCTCAGATCTCCGTGACAGCTTCCTGCGAGCATCAGCAGGATGACTTATGTGAGCTTTAGGGAATACGAGAAGCGCACAAATGGCTGGGCCATTGCTTAATGCTGTCCTTGCTTCATGTTGCTCTAGGATGGAAACTAGAGGAGAAAAATTAAAGCACAGCTATAGAAGTGAGCAGTGATAAACTGGTCCAATCTGATCTGTGCTCCTAATGCAGTTTCTTAATTGTAATGGAAATAAAATAAAAATATAGTTCAAAT
Organism: Perdix hodgsoniae; assembly: GCA_035772895.1. Classification (NCBI taxonomy): domain Eukaryota; kingdom Metazoa; phylum Chordata; class Aves; order Galliformes; family Phasianidae; genus Perdix; species Perdix hodgsoniae. Next base: position 1,668,115 of record JAPSGF010000034.1, read on the forward strand.
TGTGCAAAACCCAGAGAAGATCTCGGCCTCAGTTACTTCCCCTCTGGAAGGCACAGGAATGAAGCAGTGTTCTACAGCATTTCACTGCAATGTTCTCTTCAGGTGTAATCTGTTAGTGAAATGCTTAAGCAAATAGTAACAAGAAAATGAGTTCTTAGGGCAGCTCAGTGTCAGCCACATTTGAGAGATAAGGTAAGCAATTGCTCTCCTTTTTAAAATAAAGACACTTTGCAGCTCAATATGGACTTAAATTTTGAGAGCTTCAGCACAAGCCATGAGTACTTACATTGATAAGTGCAATATTTTGAAATGTTTACTTTTAATAATAATAATAATAATTTATTTATTTATTTGTTTGTTTGTTTATTTATTTATTTATTGCTAAAAGTCTTATTTATGCTTCTAGTCATTGTGCTTTTCCTGGTCATGGACACTTGTGGACAGGGACTAAAAACTACTGCTCTCTTTCCAGATAGGTCAGTCCCTTCAGTCCATTCTTGACAATAACAGCACAGAAGAGTGCAGCCTTAAAACAAAATTTTCTGTAGTGTGTCATGTTGCTGCTGAAATTTAATGATATTCAGGACTAGGAGAAAAGAGCAGCTGCCCTCCAGGTGGTGTTCCATGAATGCTCCCCAGAACCCAGCAGGAAGCTGTGTAAGTTCAATTCAGTGAAGCGAATTCAATCATTTGCCCCTTTGTAAATGGAGCATAAGCAAAAAGGAAAAAAAAAAAAGAAGAAGAAGAAGAAAAAAGGCCTTTGAAAGCTCTTAACACAACAATATGTACCTACAAACTCACAAATAAACATTTTTGTTTTGTTTTGCTGCCATAATTTAAATTTCAGATGAACTTAATAGGATCTCACTAGCAGCAGCAATTTCATTTTAGGGAATTATGAAAGAATACAAGAAATTCCCATAAATATCCAAGTCAATAATTAGTGAAGAATAGAATGCTACAAGGTTAAGAAGTTCTCTTAGTAATGTCTTTTTATAAACATTAAACAAATATTCCAAGGAATTAAATTTTTGTGACAAACCTAATTAACATAGCATTATTAGATTAAGTATGCACACAAGTGTGGATTTTCAGTTCAGGTTATCATTATTCTATTATAGACCTTACCTACAAATTGGAAGTACAGTAATAAACCTCTCGAGCCACAGCTTCTTTTCAAACTAAATATTGTGCTATTGCATGAGATTCCCTGTTATCCTTCACAACCGCCATGACAATTTACAGCTGGACTTATTAATACATTATTCAAAACAACAGGCAGCATCTCATGGCAGCAGTCTGCTTGGAATATTTACTAGATGTAAGTGAATGGCAGTAGTTTTATCTCAAAATATTTTTGCAGGTTTAAACCTCTCTTTGTAAGCATTGTGAAAACCAATAGTGTTGCTCCAATTGGCTAAACATTTGGCCCAATTTGCTTTTTATCTTAAACAGGTATGATATGAATTAGAAGGTGATAAAAGAGATTCTCTCTCTTTGTACAATTAAAAAACTAAAAACATAAACAGCTTTGATTTGAAAATAACAATCGGGCAAGTGATTAATACATTATCTCTTGTGGTGCTCCGAGGGGAAATTCATGTAGCTGAAATTTGGTGCACTGGAATCCCAGCTTTCATTGTGCATTTTCTGTTAGGGATGTCTTAGAAAGGCTTTCCAATTCACCAAATGCCTGTGTGGAGAGGAAGTGCTCGGATTAACCTGATACCAAATTAATGATCCAGTTTCACACCTGCCTTTAGGAAGGAAGAAGATCTGGTTTCATCTCATGAAGGACCAGTCAAAATCTCGAAACCCAACTCAGTATTTTGAGTAGTGCTGTGTTAACATGGAAAACCACAAAATCTCCAGTTCAGTTCTGAAAACTGTGTTTGCCTTATGGATTACTATTCTGTAAAGTTCTACTTTTAGAAGGTACCCAAAAATTAATTTATGCAACAATAAAATTTCTGACAAAGCCATAAAGGTCTACCAGGTTAATAATGATTATCCCCAGAGTAAGGATACTAGAGTATATAGTATGTATTTAACCAGTACATTTGCTTTCCTTTAACAAATCAATAACCATCCCCTCTCCTCCCTGCCCCCTTTTTTTTCCTCCCACTGTGCAATAACATTTATTTTGTTAGCCAAATGACTAGGCTCCAAATTCAAACTCTTGAGACTCCCATTGCCAAGCTCTTAAGCCAAGTGTCTTTTGCATGAGGACAGCAGTGCTGTAGCAAAGAAAATGTCAGAGGCAGGAACAGTTTCATTATTTCTCTTGCAATAATATTCACCTGGGGCTACAGTAATCTTACGCTACTCAGTAGTCATGTGTTGAATATCTATGAACATACATAATTTATTCATTTGTTTAAGGATTTTCTTTTTGCAAGGCAAAACTTCCGATTAGTGGGAATGCTGTCGAGCCTACAGTTGCTTTCACAGTTGCTGAACCATAGTGTTTTCTTTACTTCTGATGCTGGGAAAAGAATCTTGTTTCTCAAAATAATATTTCTGAGGCTGTGATAGAAATCACAAGTTTTCTAAATTAGATGGAAGATATAACTCCAATTGCCTAGTTAAGGAAAAATACATTAAGAACAACTGTTTGAGCATTAAGATACAAACTGAATACTCTAATACAAAATTCATGATCATTGCACCAAATACTCTTCATTTCTTAGAAGACAAAGAACATATAGCAAGGAATAAATATTTGATAGGCTCTGTACCTCTTCGCTTCTGAAATTGTGAAGACATCATAACTCCCGCTGAAAAAAGGCTGCAGTTCATTATCAACCCTCCTTAAATTTTCCATCTTTCATGAGAATATACACTTCTGTAGAGATCTGCCCAATATGAGCCTTCTGGAAGGGGAAGAAAGTAGGGCAGCTTAATTTAAGAAGAAATGTTGTCTGAATGCAATAGATGTGAACTGTGGCTTAGTGACTGTACAGCCCTAGTAATTATTTCTATTAATTTTTCTGGAAAATAGAATGCTTTTGAGTGAAATACTTTTGGTTTTCTTGTTTGTTTGATTGTTCTTCCTGTATGTGTTATCTAGGAAACTATAAACTCACAATAGCAATAGACCCTGACAGAGGTAAAAGAAAGCAAGTCTCCTTTTAAAAGTTCTTCAAAACTTTGAAAAATAAGGATGAAAAGTACAATTCGTCAAGCAATGTTATCTCTGAATGAAAAAAAAAAAAAGAAACAAACAAATAAAATAATAATAAAAAAAAAAACACCCACAAAACAGGATAAATGTAAGAATCTGATCAGTTCAACCTGGAAGCATTTCCTTTATCTGCAATGTTTTTAGCATTTGTTAATTTAATTTAATTTTATTTTGCCTGTATGGCATTCCTGACTGAACTGCAAGCAGTTCAGACTTTCCAGGATGCGACTAATCATTTTTTCTGCTCCTTGACTGCATGACCAAATTACAGTAAAACAACTGTGGGTAAAAGACACACACACACACACACACATAATTGCCAACAATTTTGTGAAGTAACTTCGTGTTTTTAATATGCTTTTATAAACAGTGCTTCACTTTCCTGATTTTCCTATTCCATTAAATCTTTCACTCCTGTACACCCAGCACCAGTTCAGAATGGACACAGGTTATGCAGCCAGTGAGTGTGCAAAGCAAGGGATGGTTCTATCAACACCTCGACAGGAGCTCTCTGAAGCAGCATGCAGGGTTAAGCATGCCTCTTTCTTCTGACCTTATGCACTGTGTGCTGGCTGGCTCAGTCTTATCTGCAATCAGAGTGCCTGACCCCACATCCTGCTGGGTCACAGGTATTTCCTTCCACATGGGACCTGAAACACACTTCTAATTCTAGCAGTAAAACTACATTCTTCTTCTTCTTAATGTTTTTTTTTGTTTGTTTGTTTGTTTTTTCCTGGTTGATTGAAACAATGAAGTTAAATTGATACAGAGTTGTTTTGCTTTTCTTTTTCTATTTTTTTTTTAATTCACTTTACTGTTATTAGACAGTCTAAAGAGAATTATTTAGCCTATCCTATTTTCTTAGTTCTTATTGCAAATGTCTTCCTGTTTTGCATTCTATTTATTAAAAGGTTGCACTAAGCCAAGTATATTTTACACTAAATAATAGTTCTGAATAATTGATGTATTAAAATAATTGATGTATTAAAAACTCATCACAAGAATCCAAACAGAGAAATGTCATAACATTGGTCTGAAAAAAGCTGATTTTCTTGGAATTTTTTAAAGTTCCTTTTCTGATTTGTGAAATGGTGACAATACCTGCCTGCTTCTGCTGTTCCAGTAGTGCTGAGGGTCAGGTCACCCAGCCTACAGACGTGTTTCACACAATCCTGTTTACCATTGCATCCTTTGTTGAATTCAGCAAACATAAAAAAGACATTATATGGCCTTTTAAGGTATTTTTTTTCTCCCTGTTTTATGAAATTTGCAGCGTTTTACAGAAATTTACAGTGGGCTGAATGGGTAGCAGTAGGAGAGGAAGTAAAAACTCAATGGTGAAAATTCATTTTGGTAATGATGAGGAGCAGGAGTTCAAGGAGGTGTGGGATTAAAGAAAACAGAGGCCAGGCTGCACAGGGAATGGGGGCTGCCATCTCTGGAGAACCTCCACCCATGTGTGCTGTCCTCATGAGATCCTACTGCAATACATACAATGACTAAGGGCTTTCTGATCTGAAATCTGAGCAGGTATTACATGTCCTGATGAGATGAGGTTCCATATGTACTTAATGTAGGTGCTGTTAGTACCACACAAGTGGGTATGATGGAGGGCTCAGACCACGCTGAGGCTTTCTGTGAAGATAAAGTGGTTGCGCCCTTCACAGTAGGTGTTTCAGCTAATTTAGAACTGCAGATAAAAGTACACAAATCCAGATATTCAAATATGTCCCTTTTAATAAGAGCGTTTGGGTTTTAATTTTTAAACATTAATGCACTGAATCTCTAAGTGTAGAGAATAATTACACTCCTGAGCCTCTCTTGCATGGAGGATAACATCCACTTACATCCTGTGCAGATCACTTCCAATTTAGAGGCAGAAACAGAGTAGGCAAGCCCATTTTCACCTATGACAAGGGAAGAACCAAGTAGTTCCTGGTTTTCAGGTGTGAGAATCTGTTCTGTTTTTTAAAATATGACAAAATTACTTAATGTACAAACAAAACAAGTATCCTGTACTCAATTTTCCTATTATAAATGTTAGAAAATCAAGAGTCTTTGCTTTAATTGTAGAAGTTTCTTAAGACAATAAGACCTATATTTTTTGGTGGATAGAGAGACAGAAAGCTGTGCATTTACAAATAGACAAATAAACATATCTGTGTATATTCTCAGTTCTGGCATTTATATCCAAATTTAGCAGTTTTCTGAATGTCAGTTGAGTGGTATTTTTTTACACTCAGGTGTAAAAAATCCCTAAAAAGGCTTCATAACATGGAATTGTATCGAAAAATATATTTGTAGCAGCATCAGCAGATGCTGCAACAAAGCACACTAGCCTTGAGGCTGTCCTCATGCTGATATGTCAATCATTCATACCAATTTTTATTATGAGCCCTCTACTGCAGTACAATGTGGAGTGTCTCTGCCACACACTCAACACTCATGTTTCTCACACATATATGTCTTTTTGTGAGTAGAGCTCTGTAATTGAAAACTTTTTATCAGCTACAGAGTAAAAGACATTAGGGGTGGGAGGGAAGGGATTTAGGTACACAGCTCTTGTTGATAATGAGAGCTTCACTGTTACTAACTGTTTACTAAAGATAAGAACAAAATATATTTGTGGCATGAACTTCAGATAATATTTTACCCATTCTTTGACCAAGTAAGCAAAACAAACATTTCACTCTATCAATTTCAGTAGTGAACTCAGCAGTAATTTGCGAAAAGGGCTAAGAGCAGGGGCAGGGCAGAACCACACTTCCTCTGGGAATATTTGGAAAAGACTGCACAAAGTGCTTGTGCTGACAGAGATTGCTTCTCTTTGTCCACTTGACATACTTTGGGCTAATGGGGAAAGAGTCCAAGTACTTCCCATCTCTGTCCTTTTCCTTGCCCATTCTCTTTCTGAGTGTGTTTTCTTGGAGGCGACTCTTCTCTTTGCTAATCTGGTCCCTCAAAAGCTTTCTTACTTCTGTGGTTCCATGATAAACATTCACATACAAAGTATGATTTATCCCACCAGTCTGGATATTGCCTAAATACAGTCATTTAGCAGACATTGCAGCTTCCAATCAGAGTGTTTCCAGACAGTCCACAGAGAGCTGTAATGCTTTGGTGTTGCAGGTACTCTCAATTGTATTTGAATATCAGGAGTGAGAACCTTTTCCTATGAGTAAAGGACTGATTTATCTTTGCTCTGATGCCAGCTATGCATGATAGCACTCACTCATAGAACGCTCACTCATAGAGTACCTGCTTGCTCTCTCACTCATAGGATGGGCTTGAGGACACAACAGGGGATCCCTTGGCAATGAGGACCCTTCATCCAAGGTCTGTCAAGAGCACATGCATCAGATGAAATGTCCTGTCTACAGTCAGAAAGGGGGGAGGCCTCTTTGGATTCCATGTTCTTGCATAGGCCTCATGGTGATCTCTGAAGCCAGTTTGCCTGCCCTGCTGCCAGAGGGACAAAAGTGCTCTTCTATCTCTGCATCTAAGGGGAAAATGTCTTTTATTTTGTCTAGTGACAGCATCAGAGTTACAAATAACTGAAGTCTCATCCTAAGCATAGTTCAGTTGCCACAGTTGTTCATTAGAAATGTGATTTCCTTTGGAAACAAACTGTGATGAATTTATAATGTGCCCCTTTAAGTCTCTGGAGAGTCTTCCCTCCATATCAGCTGTGGAGGGTCTTCATCTGCATCCGGCTGAAAGAGCAGTCAGGGCCAGGGCTAGGCAGACTTGTTTGCTCAGGCATCTACCTGATTACTCACATGACAGTGATAAGGAGTCTATTTGTTGGCAAACAGGTGTAACTCATCAATAATGGTAGCAGGAGGTCATTCGATGACATACTTGGACACACCAAGGGTTTGTTTGGCTTTTAGAGTGCTCATCTGTCAGGGGGAGGGCAGTTAAAAATGCACAGTTTATAAACTGGGGGAAGACTGCTTAGTACATCCAAAACCTGCTATATGCTTTTCTGTTCTATATCAACTGCAACAGTTGCCATCCAAATATGTTCCTCTCATTGTGGAAGTGGGATTGGCTGGCTCTTGTTGAGTGATGCCACCATGAGCAGGCAGTACCAAGAGGAGCCAAGGTCACTGCCATCAAGGTGTCCAGTGCTTCAGTTGCTCAACTCTGAATTTGTATTTTCTCACTGTTTTCTGTAGGCAAAAGAGTTAGGCTGTGCTTCTCCATAATGTATTGAAACAGCAAAATCTTTATGGTCTAATCAGCTATTCCAGTGCTATGGCTCTGCAGTAGTATTCATTGGAGCTAATATGCTTTAACAAACTCTCTAGACCTCTATACCCTTTTCAGATAAGTTTTATTTGGTCTGCATCCAAAATGTTGATATGATTGCAAAGGAGCAGGCAAAACTTACTTCACGGGGCTGATAGAAGGTATCAGATTTTTCCTTATTGTGGTGTAAAATCTTACTCATTTTCATTCCACAGCCTAAAAGAGTTATGACTTTGGCTATATTTGAAATTTTTCTCATACATACCGGCAGTTGTGTCCCACCTGATTGTGTAGGCAGCTGCATATTTAGTTATGTCTGTTTCATACCATTGCATACCCCCGGTTCTACATCAAGTTTCCACAAAATTTGTAAGATTTAGAAGTACCCTATGGAGGCTAAATCTGGTGCTAGCATTTGGAGATAGAAAGACATTATCACAATTGTAATACTTGTTTTAATCTTCCATATATTTTTTTTAACAATAAAAAAATGAGCCCTTTAAATTGAGTGCTAAAATATCTTTTCATTTTATTTTTATCACCGCATTACTCTCCTTCTGTATGAATGTTTATTATTGTAGATTTGTGAGGAAGACAATGAGATACCAGAACTTTTTCATTTACAACATACAGATGTGTACGTTTTCATATATGCGTATACTTAAAGGCCATGAAAACATCTTGATATCAGCACTGTTTAAAAATAAAAAATGAAACAAACAGAAATAATTAATTAATTGAATAGGGCATCTGATAGTAAGACAAGAGGAAAGAAAAGGAAAACAAAAAGCACGAAATCACATTTTTGGCTAGTAGCTATTTTTAGCATTTTCCACTATGGCTTTTTATGTCAATTATTCTACAGTGGAGATCAAAATATCTTATCTTACTGTGTGATTCAGTCAGAAGAGTGGATGTAAATGAAATTTAAGGATGAGGAGTGGATCAGGATACAATGTGGATCAAGATATAGGCTTATTTTAGTATCTCTTCCTCTCCCTCCTGTCTTCTGTAGTTCTAGATAAATGTAACCCTAATATACCTAAACATATTAAATCTGCAAAGAAGACATTATTTGGTAGATGTAAATTGAAATAGCTTATGATGCCATTACAAAACCTTGAAGCAAATCCTTAAATGTTTGTGCTGCCTTCCCTACAAGGAAATCTTCTTTTCACTTAAATCATTCTTTTGTAAAATTCTCTTTTTGAAAGTAGCTGTCATATTTTCTCTTCAAAAATCGAATTATTGGAGAAAAAGATTTGACTGATTTTCATTTGTATCTTTCAAGCTTTTAAATTTGTATTTAAGAAATCGTCTGTAGAGCGTGTGGTTATTTTGTTATAAACACACATATACATACAGAGAGAGGGGGAAATGGAGATAGCATCAGTAAATGCACCTATTTAGATCTGTTTGTCAAGAAAATCGTATTATTTTCTTATTTGTAAAGTCCATAATCATGAGTAGAATTATTAACAGAGCTACAGTAAACAGTTCATCATCAATTCATACCATGGTAAGCCAGCATCTCTTACATTTTCCAGCTGGAGAGAGGTGACAAACTCACTGCCATTCATTCACTGGGGGTGGAAGGGAACACCAACTCCAGAACTGCCTATAGTGGTGTGTATATTTGACAGTGGTATTTTAGCTGAGTAGGACCTGAAGGAAAAGGAAAGGTAGAGAAAAACTGGTGTGTTAAGGTACCTCATATTTTTTTCATTTTTTTCCATGGATTTTGCCATTAGATTTTATAATTTACATTTTCCTAAGCGTATGACCTTGAAGAGATTTCTTTCTTTTATCTTGTTTTGAAAAATACTCTTTTTTTTTTCCCCCCCCTCACAATTCTACTGATTACCTGCATTTAATAATTGGCACTACGCTTTTAATCTGAAAGCATATTGTACATACATTAAGCAGAACAATTAGCATACTTCTGACAGCCACTTGCCTTCCCTTGCTCAGTCCTTGCATATGCATGCTTGTGCACCTTGCAGCAACAGAAGGTTTATCGGGAAGAGATGTCACAAAGGCAGAAAATTAAAGGCAAGGATGAAAAACAGAGAACCAGGATTCCACAAACAAAAACAGAAACAATGAAACAAACAAAAAGCAAAAAGAATTGCAATGTAGATATTCAGATATGTCATCTGAACCACAAAAGGGAAACTGCCTGGAATTATTGCAATTGTTTTATTCCTTTGCTTGGAGAAAGCTCACAGAGAAAAAACAGCAGATTTCATATCACATTGCTCTGAAGAGCAGTTCAAATTCTCCTCAATTCTCTGTTTGTTGTGGAGCTGCAATTGCTGTAACTAGAAAATGACCTGGCTTTGTTCAAGCATCTTGGTTGCTATCTACACAGTCACTGTGAGCTCCTTTTTAGAAAAGGGGGATGACATGATTGCCCCCAGACCTAAACAAACTGCAAGGATGTTACTGCCACATTCATGGAACTCAACAGTACCATAATTAAGGAGAAAACCTCATAACTCATCACATTTCTGTGTTTGCTCTCAGAAATCAGTCCTGGTGTCTCTCAGTCAGCTGTGTATGAAGTGTGTGCTATCATTTTCTTTGTTTAGCAAATATAATGGCTGGAATAGACTTCTTGATTTACAACGTGTAGGGATTAAATTTTTCTTTCTCTTGAGACCTAATTTAAAGATCTGTTTTCTTTCCTCAGTTCTCCATATACTCAAGTTTTGAACAGGAAATTGAAGAATGATTATGTTAACGCATTAAATTCCTAATCTTGAAATAAAATCTTCTCCTCATTGCAGCTTTGCTCATGTACTACCAATGGAAGACTAAGGGCAGAGAATGATTTCAAGGTTTATATTCTGCTGTTGTTGTGATGGAAAACACCACAGAAGTAACTCACTCAGTCCCACCTTGCTAACACAATACTCGCAGGCAGCTGATCACTCCCTGAGGATGCTGTTTACTTTTCCTCTGATGGGTTAGATATGAGATAAAAACAAAAGAAAACACAGGTTAAAACTGTAATTCCCCCAGCTCCTTCCACTACAGAAGTCATTATTTGCTGACTTATTTTTGCTAATGGATTTTGTGTTTGAAAAAGATGCCAACTTGACATATTCGGTGACTGACATCTTTCCCAAAGAGATAGTGTGCTGATAACCAGAGTGCATGTTTCCTCCCTCTCTGGCTAGTATGTGTCAACTGTGCTCTACAAGGGCTCTCTCAGGAGCCTCTCCTAGTCAACGGTAAAATTCACTGTTGTGCAAAGAGGTCCATGCATCAAAACTAGAATTAAGTGATGACTAAGAATTCTATGAGAGATAAAACTTTACCTTTGGTCATTATCATCCACTGAAGCCATCATCAGAGGTGGCATACGGTGCCACTGCTATTTTTTTTTAGATGTGGGTTTAAATCCAGAAATACTGCTCCGAAGCTCTTCTGCAACAGCTACATTGATAAATAAATAATAAAAAAAAAAATCATGGAAAAGATTATGAAACAGATTTGGAAGACTAGTTTGAAACTTTCTATTGATGGTCCAACACTGTAAAAACAAATATAATGTGATTTGGAAAGCCAGTCTATTCCTTCTTTCACAGGTGAAACAGAAATACGTTTTAGTTTGTGATGAAAGAAACCTAGCTTTTCCGTTTTCAAAATTCTAGTATCCACAGGGAAGGAAGGTTTTCATTTCTAGTAGGTTATAGTTCAGAAAATCTTAGAAAACAGCAGTAAGAGTCACCCACAGTTCACTCTGCAATCACCAGTGCAACTGATAACAGTTGCGTTTCTACATTAAAGTGGTTCTTCAAGAGAAGTTGATGAATTCTGGTTGATATTGGCCCTTTTCTCTCTCTACATTATTGCTGTCACATTTCTGGGAATGTTTTAGTGAAAAAATAAATATATTTTATGATGTATAGAGTAAGAAAGAGATATACTTCACCAAGAAAGAGATGTGCTTTCATAGGCTGTGATTAACTAGAAAAGATGTGGTGGAGAACAGCATAGTAACTGATACTGTGTGCTGTATTTGCATCTTTAGTCTAGTGACTTTTAAGTGACAGTCTAATAGTTTATCCCTGCATTAATCTTTACAGACAAGGTCTATTTATTAGAATCACTTTGTGCAAAACTAGATCCCAGGTCAGAAAACATTAGCTACATAACAGTATATAGAATCAAAGCCAAGTATTTTAAAGGAATGAATTTATATATATATAATTGAAACTTTAACTTTGGGAGGAATTTACAGAAGCAGAATATAATTACATGAATTGGAACCTGGCCAAAATATTGGCATTAACACCAACTCTCATGAAATGTCATGAAATACTGAATAACAAGTTGCTAGCCCAAGGGAAGTGATACCAGGATGCGCTCTTGAATTTACATTTAATTTAAATTGTTTTATATATATATGTATGTATATGTATATATATATATATATATATATATATAAATTTAGAACAGAAAGTATACCTTGATTATTTTTGGTATAATAAATGGATGTCATTCCTGCTGTCTCTGAACTTGTATATGCAAGGCTGTATACTGGGATAGCTCTAGCAGAATTAAATAATCCTCAGGAGTTACTTCAAAATACTTCTTTTCATGCGCAATGTATTTTAGAACAATGTAATTTAGAATTATTTTATTCTGGAAAGATATATATCTTAAAACATTCTACTGCAAAATCCCATTTCTCCACTGAAGAATCCACATCTGTGTGCAGCTCAGAAACCCTATATGTGAGTGGAAGCCGCAGAGTGTTGTTTGGGCAGTGTGTATTGCCTGATAAAGACAAAAGTGCACTCAACTGTCAGCATTCAAGGAAAACATTTAGCTCCATCTTCTTCCTGCTGCTTTTAAGACCTCTGCCATCCTGTTTTTTATACAGAATCGTGATCCCTTGTCTTACTTACCATAACAGTCACTTCAGATGTTTCAGATATATTCTGTACTAGAATGATACTGCTTTACTTGGGTATTTTAAAAATATTTATATTGTTAGAGTTTTCACTTTGGAACACTCTGGAGCTTCTAGTAGCCACAAGAAGCCAGGACCTCATTTTTATATCTCGTGTGGATGACAGCTCCAGGAGCACACTGACTCTTGCTGTGGTGCTCCAAATTGACTTAGAAAACTTGACTCAACTTCTTGAAGTCCTGACACATCATACTCACATTCTGGAGAAGTTTAAAATAGTTGTTTTAATACAGTTTTAAATTATACATAAAAATAAAATAAAAGCTGTTTTATGACTTTCATTTAGTACTATGGATCTCTTGGTCCACAAAGACCTGAAAGCTCTAAATATTTTCAAAGAAAAAAAATGTGTGAAGTAGACAAGAAAAAAAAAAAAAAGAAAAGCTCTCTCAGCAGTGTGGGAAACAAGCAGTGAATATTTAGCTCAGATCTTACAAGAAAAATCTTAACATACAGTAATCTGAGTATGAAATATTCTCTTAATGAAATTAATTAAACTTGTAATATCAGAATTTAGTATCACAAAATGTGTAAGAGTATGCTATCAAGAACAGTTATTCATTGGAAAGGAATGAATTAGGTAAGGTAAGAAAATAATACTTAATAGAAAGTGCTCGACTTCTGAGAATGATTTTCGATTACTGTTATATCTTTATAGAGTCAGAAATTCAGAATAAACTTTTCTTCATGCTGTCCCTAAAGAGAAGATGATAAATTTAAAAACTAACTCATCTCCATGTATGCTATATGTATAAACAAAAAACAAGTGCAAAATGAACAACATACAAGGGCTGCTCAGAAAGCAATGCCTTTTATTTTATTATATTGGCCCATGATGTGAGCTCTGTTGAGGCTGCACCTTGAGAGAATCTAATCACAGTTTAATAAAATATAGTTGAATACAGTTCTTCAATGACAATCTTAGAGTAATACATGAAATTAAAAGAAAAGAAAAAAAAAAGTAACTTTATATGAGAGTATAAACCCTTTCTGATTTAAAGAGAACTAAGTTCACTATGAAAGTACTGGTTTACAGTAATTTGTTTTTATGCAGTATTTTGCAAAAGAGATTGCAGTGCTGCTGGTTTGAGGCAAGATGGGAAGAAGACATGTTCAAACAGGGAAGCCACAACCAACTTCTTTGTTTTGGGTAAGTGTTAGAAAAGCTGTTCTCTTAATTGACTTAATACTTCATTGGGATGGTATTGCATTAGTGGAAAAATGCTTGGGAGAAGTTCACAAAAGGGTGATCGTCTGCAGAATGGAAAACTACTGTGGGATTCATCTAAAAACAACAACACAGATTTGTATGTTTTAAGTTAATTATCTACTGAATGCCCATCTTAGTCTGGTTATTAGGGGCATTCACAGCATAATTGCAATCTTGATTGATTCACTATTTTCCTGTTTGCAGGTCACAGTGAGCACCAACACATTTTTATAATCATCATCTACAATTAGTGGAGTGAATGGGATTTTGAGTGTGACTTCTGCATTTGTCTGCTACAGTTGTCTATTTTCATACACCTATTCATGCAGTATAGTTACTGTGAAAAGCAAGAAAATATAATTAGTGCTATTTTCACTGATGGAAAGGAGAATGGCCTTATTACTAAAAGGCCAAGTACACTTATCTTCCAGGTGGAAAACATTCTGCATTTTAAAAGGCAGATTATTTTAAGCACAGGTTTTCATACTGACCTTCCACACTGTGTATGTATGCACCAGTGTGTTTGCCTGTTGGTTTGAGATGTTTTTAAGTTCAATTTTTTATATAATTACCCCAAGAAGTTTTCAGCTTGTCTTGCTCATTCCTTGTTTTATACTATGGTAATGATTTTGAAAGCAAGTGCTTCAGGAAAGAGGTGCGGAAATCCTAGTAGCTAATTTTCTTTGGAAATCACTGACAGAAAGGAGACATGGCCTTATTACTAAAAGACCAAGTCCACTTATCTTCCAGGTAGAAAACATGTAAGTGTCTGATGTAGCTTATCTATCAGCCCCAAATTCACATTATTACAAAACCAGGTCAAAATCTGCCTCTCCCAGAGACCGTTAACTATAACTTTCCATGGCTAAGTGTATGGACTGATGGAGTACAACGATGCCTTAGACATTTGGAGCAAATTCTGCTTCTGCAGTACTTGAGGCAGAGAATGTGGAAAGCCATGGAATCAGCATCTCTACTGTACTGCTAGGATTGTTGTTCCTGGTCTACCCACACGATGACAGGGTATTGTCCCCATGCTGGGATAGCTTCTTCTGGAGAAAATAACTTTCCACTTTTAGCCTGACATCTGAAAGCTGCTCCAAGATGGATTTGAAAAGCCTGAAGGGAGAAGGAGGGAGTGGCTGGTGGCTTTCAGATTCTGTATGTGTGAAGGAAAAGCAGGGAAAGAAAAAACACCAAAGCTCTGCTCTGGAAAAGCGATAAATCACCTCCTAAATGGCAATTATTATCTCTAATTTACAACTTTGACAGACTTTGTCCTGTGATATTATCACAGGACAATATCACTATGTCCTGCATGGTGATATTCCCTCAGAACTCACCTAAATTAACATTCAAATTATGTTTGTAATATTTGCAATATTTTTAAATTGTAAATAGGAAACTGAGGCCCTGTGAGAACAAAAATTGGATGCGCAGATGAGAATTTGGGTCTAAATGCTACATCTCAGTGCACTTTTACATGTTTGATGAAAGTCTGTCCCCAGATAAGTTCTTACCAGTTTCTGAAGGCTACACTGCTCTCCTGTGGGGCCAAGTGGAGTCTTGTTAGTACAGCCCACCGTTACTTCTTTCCTCTTATTTCATACAGCCATTGCATATAAAAATGAAATATAACTGCAAAGAGTGATTTTGATCTACATATGTTCGGCATTTGTCAATACTTGAGAAGTACGGAGAATCAGTTGGAAGACCATAAAATCATGTTTCATGAAAAGCCAAAGGAAAACATCTAAATAACAAGGCATAAAGTTTTCAAACTTTTTTTTCCTCTCTCTCTCACTCTCTTTTTTTTTTTGGTCTGGCTTGGATTGTTTCCACCAATTTATTGGGATTGTAACCTATGTGAAAGTGTCAAAGTGCTTTTATTGCAAGGTTGTTTTATATAAAGTTGTTATATTTTCCACTAATTATAAGAAAGTCTACCTCTGCAAACTTGAGGGTGTGATTAGCAGAAGTTAAAGTTTTAATGCAAGCAAGCAAACATATTAATAAATCCCTTAAATGAGGCTTAGCATCAGTCATGCTTAACATTGGCCACGTACAAATCAGCTTTGTTTTTTTTGTCCTTTTTTCACATTTGCAAATTTTCTTATATTTTAGATGAACTTAAATGTTTCAAAATTTCACCTTTCATTACCTTGAAGATATTTAAAGCCTTTCTGAAGTTGCTTGTAGACAAACTCTTTGTCCTTTGCTGTGCTGCACTTGCACAGGCTGACTGAGGGACTGTGCTCTGTTCCAGGAGTGGCTGTTAATAGCACAGGCTCCTTCCAGGAATACTTTTCGGGAAAAAAAAAAAAAAAAAAAAAGCTGCATGTCCATGTCCAGAACAGAGCTAAGACTTGAAACCTCTGCTATTATTAGCTTCACACCTCCCTGCGAACTAAATCAATATTATACAATCCCAGGAGATTGCAGAAACAACTATTCACCTTTAAATTTGATAGATAAATCATACCATATAATACAAACTGGAATGCAACTCAATCAAATAGTCACATACAACCCGTATAGTATAGATTGTGAACCAACAATTTTAAGTCAACAAGACTTTCTTGGCTGATTTTGCTGGTGTCCTTGGATAGAGATTTTCTTCTTATGAATGTTTGCTGTCACTGCCACTGGAGCCACATAGAAATATAACTTTGCCAGATTAAGCTTTCCAGGAAAATGTTAATTCTTTGTAACAACACAGGAAATGTTTCACATCTAAGATTTATTAGTAGAGATGGAGTTTTCTTCTAAATTATGTCTAGCTTGTCAAATTAAATATTACCTTTTTTTTTTTCTTTTTCCCCCAGAGCTGTGTTAAATTCATTTGATTTGCTTATACTCCTATTTAATTTTTTTTTATTCCATCTCAGCAAAAGCAAATAGTAGGCATGCAGTGTTTCATTTTATATTCAAATAATAACTCTTCCAACTGTCCTTCTGAGGAATGTGAATAAAGCTGCCACTCAGTAATTGCATACTTGCTATGCTTAACTTTGTCTTCTACTAAATTACACTGCTTACCTACAGACCATTACCCTCATAAACAGAGTTAAGATCCCTGTTGCTATATTTCCCACTGAAATCTCAAAAAAGCCCTGGCTCTTTGTACGTCTGCATTGCCAGCAGAGATGAACGCCATTTTAGATGTCTGGAGAAGGAGGAGGTGTGGTAATAGGAAATGGCAGGGCTTGCTGCTGGGTTAGGCTGTCATTAGAACAATTAGTTTTATCATTAGCAGGTCCCTAGCCCTGCAGATACAGACATGAAGAAAAGCTCTGTTGAATCCACGTTAGAACCAAAAAGACTGGCCGGGTGTAAAATTCAAATTGTAAGAAAGTCAGTGTGACTTCACAACCCATGTTTACAATTTGCATTAACAGAGATCTCCACAGCCTATAAGCAGTGATGTTTTTAAAATAAATAAATGCTTAAAAAGCTTATTTTTTAAAATATTGAAATATTAAAAAAAAATAATCAAAATCCTCAAAGCAGTTTACCCATCTTTATGAAATTAAAATGAGTTCTTTACAGGCAAGTGAACAATTTATAGTGTACATGAGGAGGTCACCACACAGCATTTCTGGTACCAGGAGATGACAGACATGATAATGTCTGATGACAGACATTCTAATAATTAGCTTTTTCTGTGTCTTTGCAAAACCATCTTTGTAGATGCATAGCATCTTTTCCTTTCTCTTCTCCTTTTCCCCTCATTAACATTTCAATCAGCTGTACTTTTCATTGGAAACCAAACTGAGAATGTGGGGAATTAATATTTTTAATGTGCTTTTAATAGGGAAAAAAAAATGCATTCTGGATGTCTGTGAGCTGTCTATTGCTTTTTGTTGTTATTCCTGTAATTGAAGTAGCACAGTGTGGTACAGAGATGTATGATTTTCTTCCTCTGAAGGGACTATGATTTTGTATTGAGCCTAAGGTACTCTTTAAAAGATCAACAGTGAAAAGTACTGAGAGTTCAAACAGAAAAGGCATGCAGACTTCTCTGGAAAGAGGATAAAATTATGAAGCCACTGAACAGGATTCTGAAGATTTATGTGCAGCATTTAGGTATATTTAAAGAGAGAAAACAGTCTGCTTATCACACATGATAATTTTGATCCTTTTTTTTTTTTTTTTTTTTCTTCTCTCACGTAATTTTTGTTCTCAGACTGAGCCCTGGCAAAGCACTTCTCTGACACTAAGATTTTGGAACGTGGTTTTCTGACATGGCTACAAGGATCATGGTGTCACCCAGTGTGTATGCATCCTTTCAACTTGCCTGCCACCTTCCAACACTGAGGACCTCTTACTGGTGATTACAGCTGCAAAATCTGGTGCCCGCCTATGTGCCAGGGCATAGATTTCTGGCACTCATTCACCAGAGGGTTACAGTGCTAGTAGATTAGAGCCAGGAACCAAAATGTCAAGTCCCAGTGAAGTTTCCATTTTGGCAGATTTCATAAATAGTGGCTCTGTTATGCTTTTTTTTTTTCTTTTTTTTTTTTTTCTCCAAATGAGTTATGTTACAATGAGTGAGATGAATATGAGCTCAGACTTGAGAGTAAGTCAGAATTAATCAACTAATAAATACATAAAAATACATATTGTCACATTAGAAGTTACTTTGATTTATTATTTTTTTTTCCACAGGTTGTAAAGTACTTTGTTCAGCTGAACAGGGACCTTGGCAAGATAGGTCAAGGTGAATTTCCTTGTAGGACAAACAGTCCTGGAATTTTTATTGAAACAAATCTTCCAGAAAAAAAAAAGAAAAAAAAAAAAAAGTGATGGTTCTTTCATATTCACTTAGACAGTTGAAATAAAATGTGGAAGGTATTAGGCCACGTTTATAAGGTATCAGTCAGCCATCTATTAGCTTATTTCTCTACCAAGTCAAATGAATCATTTTTGAAAGAAAAAATTGTATTATTTGAAGTAAGTCAGTAATTTAAATCTTCTAACAAAGTAAAACAAAAAAAACATGATCAAAGAATACATTTAGTATATTTGGCATAGCATGCAGAAACTGTGAAAGAGCTTTTGTTAATTAAACAACTGTAGGATCACTAATTTTAAAATATTAAGAAATTGATGGAATTCCTTATCTTTGGTAAAAGATAGCTAACTGAAAGGGTTAAGGATATAGAAGAAGCATCAAAATGTTAAAAAAAAAAAAAAAAAAAAAAAAGCCAACTTGTGTCTCCCTGTTTGACTCTTCCAGAACAACTACACATAGAATCTGAGGACTGGTAAACAAAATAAAGTACAGGGTCCTTAAGGAGCATGTGGAATTCATTGCCACGGGAGGCAGTAAAGTGGTTGTAAGGTGGTTGTGTTTAAAAGAGGATTATTTTACAAGCAATAACACTGAGCTAAATTGCATGGAGCAATGGAGCAACATTCTTCACAAGACCCCTGAGGCTGGCTCAGCATTTTCAGCTATGGCAGCAGAGCATTTAATGCCAGCGGAGAGGAGCCAAAGTGTACAGAGAGATGACACAACAAAAGCTAACCAAACGACAAGGAAAAGCCAAGAAGTGTGGAGAAGTTGGAAGACACTGTACTAAAACTACAGCTTGTCCAAGTTCGTCTGGGCTTCCGTCCGTGTGCATCTCTTCTCCCCTTGTTTTATTTTTAACTGACTCAGAGCTTCAAAGGCACTCAGCCAATGGGAAATTAAGCCCAGGAGCCAAGGTGGAAGCTAGGCTGGCTGCATCTGGTCATAGTGACTCAGCTTTGGACAGGGAATATTTTACTGACACATTATGATATTTAACAAATATTTGCTATCATTTCTTCTTTGAATTAACTGACTTTCTGGAAGAAGAAAATAAAAATGAAGTGAGTATGACCACTTGGGGAACAGGGAGCAGGAGAACAGCCTGGAGCAGGCATGTATGGGGGAGGAGGAAATGATGTAAACAGTAAGAGGGCATCTGGGACAGTAGAGCCCACTGTTAAAAGCCTGTTTCAGAAAACTGCTTTCCCTCACTAGTGCTGTCTCCTCTGCAAAAAATTTGCCTGCACTTTTCTCAGCAGATTGCTACTTCTTTTTGTCTTCCACTTCCTCCTTCTCCTTCTGAGAGGGAGGACCACAGGAGGACCTTTCAGCAGGCAGGACCACAGAGAGTCAGATAAAACATTTGAAGTGTGGGTGAAGCTGATACTTATTAAATGATAAGCTGGCTTTCCTCTGTGTTCTATTACCAAAACAACTGTAGTAATTGTAACTGCAAGCTATCATGATTCCCCATGCAAAATAATTATGAATTACTGGCTAAAGAATTGCAGCATTTTCCATGTGGTGTATTTTAACACAAGGTTAAGGACAAAATCTAATAACCAAACATGCTAAATAGGAATATGCTAAATGGCTTTCATTATGAAAAGTAGTGTTACAAACCCTTACCTTACTGGATATATCAACCTAGGGAAATAAAATTTCAAAATGATGAGCTGCTTTGTCAGTTATCTAAATCAATATACCATTTCTAACACTCTTCCATATCATGATGCTCTCAGGTATCATTATTAAAAATATGACAGCAAGATGATATTATATATGTTATCAATTAAACATCTATTTATTGAAAATATTCATGGGATCAGCCTAAAATTCAATTCTATTTGAAAGAAGTTTTACATTCTCACATTCCTTATAAGGAACTTGGGAGACAGCAGGTTAAAAATTCATATGGAGAAAATTGCATATGCCTTATTCGTACTTACAAAAAAAAAAAGAGTTATTTTAATGTTTTGGCATATGGAGTTATTGTAGATCACTGAAAAAAAAAAAAAAAAAAAAAACCCACTTAGCCCTGTGTTATATATACGATCTCTTTTCCTATTACATAATGCAGGGAACACATGCACAGAACAGTTATTTTAAATACAAAGTTTAGCAAGAATTGTTGTAGCTTATGTGGAAATTGAGTTTAAGAAGTTTTACATTTCAAAGTTTCATGACTGATAGAAATGTTCAATTTATTGTGAGTTTGTCTGCAACTGGGAGGGTCTACAGGAACTGAAAGAGACAGAAAACAGTGAAAATGCAGACTCACAATGTAAAAATACAGGCAAACTCCTTGTGATCTTCCTGATGTGTGAGGCTAATAACAGCAGCTTCCCTCCACTCTTTTCCTGTCCTTAACTAAGAACAGATCCAGATGTTGCAAGAACGTCACTGCAGGGAAGCAGGAAAAGGAAGGGTGAGTGTTGTCAAAGAAAACGTTTGGGATAAGAGTACGCTGGGTCAAATTACTGAGCTACGCAGTGGACATGGGGAGCCAAGCTCAGGTGGGTGAGTGAAGCTTTGCTCTTGGACCTCTCCTATCCTTTCTGTGTGTTTCCTTGAAGCTGCCAAGCTTACTCTTAACGTGAACTATTTTTGAAGAGTTTTACTCTGTGAGGATAACGGCTCATGTCCCAAGTCAGCCTTAGGCAAACTGCAGATCACTTTCAGTGTTAAATAAGAAGTCAAAGACAAGTTCAGGGAGGGCCTTGTTCACATGGGCATGTGAGCTATGGCCCTTTCTTAGAAGCCAGCCTTTGCTTACCTCAGTTCAGAGAACACAGTTTAACATCCAGTAACTTCATGAGGCTGACTCCTGTATGTTTGCCTTGCTGCCAGTATTTTTTGATTTATTTGGAAGTTACTCAAGAGTAGACATGACTTGCATTATGTGGTCTCTCTTAGTGGGCTGGTGACATCTGGCATTAAACACTGAGGACAGTAACTCATATCAGATTTATTTCCAGATGCTGTGAAATATAGTATCCTTACATGCATATATAAACGGTCCATAAATGCAAAAGTATCTTTCCCTTTTCATCCAGACACTCTGTATTTACTGTCTCCATATAAGATGCAAAACCTATTTTGATGGCATCTTTACTACTCATGTTTGTTTTGGACTGTAATAGCGTAAGATATTGCTGAGTCAGTGGGGTCCCACCAGGCCTTGTTGCTGTTGCTGGTCCATACATGCCATTGTGATTCCCTCTTCTCTACAAATCCTAAGCACTACAGCAATCTAAATACAGACAGTAAAAAGAAAATCCTCTTTACTCAAGATGAGTTGATATTATGACACTTTTCATTGTCCCAAGATGTTTCATGGCAGAGGTGAATATCTTAACACATTTAGGGGGTGCTAACATATGGCAGATTTCATTGTGTTGGGATCAGTGTCCTTGACATAATTTAAGTGTTCACAAAAGCAGACAGGATCTGGAACCTTCTATCATCCTTCATCTTAAGATTTTTCACTATGATTACTTCAAATCTGTGACTACCTCCTGTGGTCCAGAAGATGGATTGTTTGCTAAATCCTATGATCCTCTATCAGTCCTCACTTCATAAATCTAACCTCTTAGGCTCTACCACAGCAGAGATTTGGATATGGTTGCTTCAGGCCCCCAATCTATTCATTTGTGAGCTAGCTGTAAGCTGTTTTTCAAGATCTTTTCTCTTTTTGAACAAAGCTCCTTTCTACACAATCCATTCTCCCTACTGATAACAGCATCTCTTTTCTTGGTTGGCCCTTGGCTCATGTCAGTAGTTTTTTTAAAAAAGTCTATACACTAGGAGATGAACAAGTAAAGACAAATCAATGCATGAAAATTAAAAACACAACAGTTATAGAGCAACACATATCATCCTCTCTTGCATAAGACACATTGGCTTCAGTTCTTTCTAGTCTAGTGGAAAGTATTTTTATTTTAACCACAACAGCCCAGTGGGTGAATTCTGTGCAGAGGAGTAAGAAAATGTTTTTCTCAAATGACATCAGCATTCGCTATTTGAAGTTATCATCTTTCACTCTTCTCATACCACACTGAGTCATGAAAGTTTTTCAGAGAAATGCTGTAGCTGGCAGCAGTTAAGATCAATGCCACAAGCGTAAGTGCAGATTTTTTATGATGTTTGATTTCTTTTCTCCCCAAAGTGTATTCTTGTTTGTTTTTTCCTTCCTGAACATTTTCTTCTGTTTATCCTTTTTCCACTTGTGCATTTTCTTCATCTTCACTCACTAGAAAGGTGTGCATTTTTTTGTTTTCTTTTTTTTCTTTTTTCTTTTTTCTCTTTTTTTT